>JAOTQY010000050.1:7866463-7880337 GCA_026413445.1 Dolichallabes microphthalmus
GGGAGGGGGGGGGGGGGGGTGAAAATAGTTTTTCACACCACTGAGAAGGTATATATAGCCGGGATAATGATGCTGTGGACTGTGTATATGTGCGTGTGTGTGTGTGTGTGCTATGCAGTTCAACAGTTCATTCCTGGTGAAATATCCATGATTCATGTGTGATGAATCATGCCCTCCTACACAAAGTCTATCCATCTATATCTACACACACACACACTAAAGGTCACACATGTCTGATAATCTGATAATACTCTGACTTCCATTTTTTCCCTCTCTAGACATTTGATCATCTGCATTCATAATTTGGCCATCCAATGAGTATGACACTGCGGGAGACATTTCTTTAAATGAGAAGACTAATTTCATGGCAAGATATTCCACAGGCAGATTAAGACATAGGGAGAAATCTGCTGATGGTGAAAAGGTCATCCGAATGGGATGGAGCTCGGCTCAAAGGTTAATTACAATCAGATTGCTGGCTCAAACGGTTAAGCCTATATGAGAAAAGCAGTAAACACCTTGAAACAGTCCTGAGGACACAGTTCTGAGAAAAGCTCACCAAAACCTTAAAAAAATAAATAAAAAAGGACAATATTTACCGGTAACTTTGTGCCTGGGTCTTTTGACAGTGCCTGCAAATAGCACAAACATTGTCATGGATTTCTGAACCAAAGAAGAAAGTGAGAAGGTGGAGAGAAGAATCACCAAGAAGCTTGCGAATACGAAAGAAGAAGGGGAAAAAAAGCTCTCAGGAATAGGCAACTTCTCATTTGGATTTGAGAAGATCTGTGTAAAGCGTAAACAAAAAAATATTTAATGGAAATAGGTAAAAATTAAAATGCATAACCTGCTATAAATTATGAATGTTTTACAAAGTTAAAGAATCTGACCTATGATACTGTAAAAACATTATTTTGGCGAATAAAATTTCCTAACAAATTCTTCAGTCATACAGTAAATAAAATGTGTTTATTTACTAACATGATGGTGCGATGCTTCAGGAAAATAATGAACAATCGGGTGTTTATGATGCAGCCTGATGTGAAGTATAGGATCCACCGTACAATTAGTCTATTTTTTATATTTTTTATAAGACTGTCAAACGTGATAAATTCCTCTTATACCACAGCAATTTGCCAATTGTTAATTTTCTATTAATTAAACAATGACCCGTCACACAGTTTTCTGACTGCACAGGGGACAGTACGGTGTGTGTCAGCGTCATATCACTGACAAAACTACCACTATGTTGGTAAAATCTGGTGTCCAGTTCTGATTTGTGTGTAGCATCACACAGATTTACAAAATCATACCGATGTGTATATGGGATGTTTGGATTTTACACAAGGATTTAAATAATGTATTCTTCAATAATTTAACATGTATTCAGTGGACAAATATTTGTGCTCTGACTGCTAATACAACATTTGGAGCCCTCAGTATTCCTTCATGAAGATACTGTATGCTTTAAATAACAAAAAATCTACAGAAGATCTAACTTTCAGCTAGTTGCCAATTCCTGATAATCCTGAGCAACTCAGCTGAGATGCAGCAAAGTTCCAGTAAAATCCTGCACCCGCCCTGAACACCTTTCCCATCGAAAGAAAGAAAAAGGGGAAAAAAACATAATGCTTAGTACATTAAAATTTTTCCATCATCTTTTCAGGCTCTCAGGTCACCAGTGAAAAACGTTAATTTCATTGGAGAACTGGTGTTTAAAGCAGAAGTTTTATCTTCACTCATCTGCATTTTTTCATTCAGTAGTATTTGAAACATATACTGTACAAGATTCTTACATTTTCATTAGCATTTTTTTTTGGTGGAAAGATGATGGATGAATTGATATTTGGCCGGTTTGTTAAAGAGTTAAACTTTCTTAAAGTACTAGGCAGCATCTCAGCTTTTAATCACTAAAAGCAAGATTTCATTCATTCATCCACAGGAACATTTCTATCCTGTATCCGAAGCCTGTTCTGGGAAAAGTAAGTTGTCAATTCACCAACTGCATTCAGGAGATGGATAAAAGAAAAAACAGAGTACCTGAAGGAAACCAACATTTATATTGGGAGAGAATTCAAAACCCTGCACAGATAACAACCCAAGCTCAGGATTGCACCTTTGGCTGTGAGGAGGCATCATTACCAGCTGAATCATTGTGCCACCATGTCCCCTTTTGGAAGCATCACTCCTTACCAGTCTGAGGTGCCACAATGACTAGTCGCCATCATCTGAGTCTCTAAAGTTCTTTACGGGAGCATGCATGATAGAACAGCAGGCTCACAGATCTTTTATGTACTTAAAATGAACAAATGCAACAGAATCTATCTAACTGCTATAGACGCGGGTCATTTTGGCACCATGGACTAGGAGCACCAGCTTCCTAAAGCCACCGAAATAAAGATCAGCGTCATACTTTTTTAAATAGACGTCCAATGGTGTTCTCCTCTTTCTTCTACAAAATAACCAAAAATTAAGCAGAGGTCAGTCTCAGACCTTCTGTGATCAAAGTTGTGTGAAATTGAATTTGGGGCATTTTGTTGTTGTACTCTCATGAAAAACAGAACAGCAACACATGAATGTATACCTGGCCTGCTATGACAGTGTATGTAATGCAGACCTTGCTTCGTGAATCCACATTGAGCAGACACACACCACACGCCAGCTCCTTTGCATTCTTGATGCCATGCCTCAGGATACAGGAGGAGAAGTCCAGAGAGCTCTCATCAGGCTGGAAAAAAAACAAAACACAGACACACAATGAAGGCACATGCTGCATATAAAAGTTTTTAGACTCCGCTAAGTCTCTAAGATAGCAGTGGAATTACAGCAGCTCCTCCAGTCTGCTGATCAATACACCTGCATAAAAAAAGTAATTAAAAAAAGCCTCAGACGAGACAAGGTGCTTTTGGATTGCATTGAAAAAGAATTCAGAATTCTGCTCTCCAACTCCCACTCTCTCTCACCCAGGCTTACACAGTCACACACACAGACATAGCAAATATTATTATCTGCCATCAGAAAAGCAATATTCTCCCAGGAGCGAAACTCAGACTGAGCACAAACCAGTCTCTCCATTTTTTGCTCTCTCTCTATGCAGCACTGACCAGCTATCTGCCTCACTTCCTCATAAAAAAATATAAATAAATAAATAAAAAATTTTTTAAAAACTCACTAGGAGACACCTTAAGAATCGTATTGAATGGTGTTCCGCCTGACTGAAATATAAGATTTGTCAAAACATTACATTTAGCATGAAGTGTTTCATTTTGGCAGTGCAATTACTCACCGAGAGGTTGGCCAGAGACATGAAGCCCATGAGGTTGTTCCACACACGGCTGATGTCTTTCAGCAGCTCCTGCAGCTTCTCCGAGCACACAGCCGTGGCCTTAATTCCTAGCTCTACTCGTCTGGCCACACGATACACCTCCACCACGCCTAACACACACACAGACACACACTTTTGATTCTGATTCAGTTGTGAATACCATTGCTACAGCATCTTAATGTACAGAAGGAAAAAGGTCATGCACACTGTTGCACCCATAATTCTGGAACAGGGTGAATCTTAACACATCAGACCTCATGACCATCATGCCTAGTGCCTACTGTACAAGCCTATGGAGGCAGTGTTATGATCTGGGGTTGTTTTTGTTGGTCAGGTCTAGGTTCAGCAACATTATGAGCCCCCAAATTCTTTTTTTCCACCAATTATTTTTTTTTCCTTTTGGCACTGGCATATTCCATGATTATGAAGTCAGTATTCATCAGTTGAGACTGCGAGACTAGACCTCAGAGCAGAGTCCAGACCTCACACAGACCTTCATACTGTATGCTTCCCTCCTTACCATGATGCACCTAGCACTCTGGAATAGAATCAATCTGAACTCATTAGACCTTCCAAAATTCTTCCAGGTATTCATAATGTGTTGAAGGGTTTCTTAACCCAGTTCCAGTAATTTAAAATCTCCATAGTTTGATGCAGCCCAATAATCCGATCCTTCTGAAATGTCATATTTTTTGGGCCAGGGAGCGAGTAACACTAGGTTTACAATTTTCGTGTTAATACTTTCCACAATAATATGTTGTATTGCTAGTACTTCATAGTAAAAAGTAAGGTTCATAGTATATAAATAATGTTTAACGCTAACAGTCTTATTAACGCTAATTATATCTTTCCAATCCCCTGCGTGCGCGCACACGCGCACGCACACACACCCATGCTACTGCAGCTATGACTGCGCACAGTAACAGGTTATATTTATGCATGAATAAAGTTAAACTAGAGTCAATTCCTGGAGAAATTGTAAAACAGGGGAGTGGGGATACATCGGTTTCCCTGGGTTATGGCCTGAATATAGCTTATTTGTAGGCCATATGGTCTGAGATCTGTCCATTCACGTCTCCTATGTGTGTGTGTATGTTTGGGGATTAGTGCATGGTTTGGATCAAATGTCTTAGCAATGCCTGTGTCTGTGGTGTGTCACTCATTTGCTGAGGATGTAACCTGACAACAGGGTGCAAAATACATGTGAAAATCTTGTTTTGTCAGGACACACACAACCCTTGATCGCTCCCAAAAAGTTTGACCGCTTGTTTCCATTTAATGTGTATGGAAGGCAGGAGACACGGCTCTCCATAAGTGGTGGAGATTTCTGAGCTCTTCAATTCCTTCATTTCCTTTTTTCCCCCTCTTTTTTTCCGAATTTTCTCCCCTAATTTTGTCGTGTACAATTCCTCCCAGTCGCTGGAAGCTCCCACATTCAGCTTCTACTGCCACTCAGTCGGGAGGGCCGCAGACCGACCCACGTGTTTCCTCCGATCCACGTGACGTCACCGACCATCTTTTCGAACTGCTCGCTCACGCACCGTTGGGGGCGGTGTAACACACTCGGAGGGACAGTTCTCTCCGCTCAGCTAAATGCTTGATATAAGTTTTGTGGGGGTGCGTCCAAAATTTATGATGATACAACCAGAAAAACTAGACTTTTGAGAAATCCATCGTGCAGATTCCTTAGAAACAAACAAACCATTCCATGAAAACACCCCTACTAATGTCTAGTGTGTGCTGAGAAAACCTTTAGTAAAGATGTAACATTCAGAGTTCAGTTAAATTCCTCTTCAAGCCTGATACAAGGACATTTGAAACTCTACTCTGGCAAGTGGATGGTGTGGTTTATTCATAGTAGAGAGAATGTATAGATGAGTAACTGAGGAATCAGAGCAAGAAGATCTTGGATAAGACATAAAATACAGTGGATGTGCTGTTACAGTAAAATAATCAACACATTAATGTTATGCTGCTTCAACAACAAGTGATTCAGCATCTGACCAGTTGTAAATTCAGAGCAGGAAAAAACAAGGAAACCTTGAAAGTCCTAATTCTGTAGTCTTCCCATCACTCAGATCCTATGAGTTGACGTCAAGTCAACATGGCTGGTCACAGCACAGGTAAGCACAACAATAGCAGGTTACCTTTAAGGTCTTGATGTACCTACAGTACCTATGCGCCTTAGATCAAGCAACATACATGTTAGTTTGTTAAATCTATAATATTTGAATACAAAAGATGCTATCCGCATTTTTTCCACTTTGAAACTGGAATGAAAAGTATTCTCAATTTTACAGTTGAATGCACATCACAGCACATCACACTATGCTGGAGGAGATTATTTTTCCAAAACAGTTTTAACATAACAACTATTTAACAATTATCTGTTACAAGTAAATGGTAAAGAACAAAAAAGTTTATTCTTACATAAACTATGCAAGTACCTTCTGCACAAGTAACATTGTTAACATAGAAACAATAAGGTATGAAATTGCCTGCATTAAAATGAACCTGTAATTTGACATGAGGCTGACACTACACTCAGAACTGCTCTGACAGGTAATAACATCCTCTGACTGACCAGGATAAAGAATTCAGCACAGCTGTTATATAATGAATATTAATACCAGAAGCTCTTACCTAGAAGGTACTCCATGCCTTGTGCTGACTGGATGACCTCAGTGCACACGCTGGAACTGCTGATACCATTAAGGGTGTTGTTGGCTGTGGAGATCACCTGCAGCGTGAAAGAGAGAAGAAGTAAGGGGAGGTATAATACAAAGATGTTGACAGAATGACAAGTACCACACGTCAGAGAAAAAGAAAGAGGCTGACAAATCCTTTGTAATGTAATAAAAATCCAAGCTCAGACTGGTTCTATGAATATAATGCCCCTGATGAAACAGAAAACTTATTCTAAAATGAAGTCAAAATGAAAGCACCAACACAAAGATTACAAAAGTAAGATGGGAAGAAGGGGGACGGGGTTTTAAAAAACTAACACAGTGTCCATCATTTCCATA
Organism: Dolichallabes microphthalmus; assembly: GCA_026413445.1. Lineage (NCBI taxonomy): Eukaryota > Metazoa > Chordata > Actinopteri > Siluriformes > Clariidae > Dolichallabes > Dolichallabes microphthalmus. The sequence continues at coordinate 7,872,815 of JAOTQY010000050.1, forward strand.
TGCTGACTGGACTATCTGTCCTTCTAATTGGAAGGTGACGGTATGAGGGGAAAAGACCTCGTGTGTTTAGTGTATACAAAGAAAATATTCTGATGCTCAATTGCAGAGATCCTGCACTCTAAATAAGGAAATTTCAAGAAAATACCATAAGTGACCAATTATCTGGTGAGACACTTTCCCATTGCAAATCTAAGACAACTGGCATATCCAAAACCCCACAGTGTATGACTGCGTGAGTTACTGTGTGTACAAATGTACATTGTGGCTGGCATTCATCTAGGGTGAACTCCACCTTGTGCCCCAATCTATATTAGCACTATAGATAATGGATGGACCCACGATTTAAGGTCGTGTAATGTGAAACTTCCAAATGTTCCACAATGTGTTAAACGGCAAAGCTTCACTCTCGTTAGTGAGGTCAGGCACTAATGTTAGTGAGGGTTATGTTTGGTGCCATGTACGTATAGGTGGTGCAGTGTTACCTGAAGAGCGCACTGCAAACACCTCTGCCATTCATATGCATATCGCTCACTCTCCTAAATTGACAAAACAGAATAGGAGAAGATGTAAGAAAACTTATTTAGGTGATTGTTAGAAAATAGAAACGTTCAGCAATGCAACATCTGTCTGACTAGAAAGAGCAACAGAGAGAGAGGAGCAGCTCTGACCTCCACCTCTCCTGTTAGGTCTTTGTATTTGTCTCGGATGACTGGCAGTGCTGGTTTCTCATTCAAGGTGTTGGAGCGATCGCGGAATTGCTGCTCAGGAGCAGGAGAAGGTGTGGGGCAGATCTCCTTCTCTCCCAGACTGTGACTGCGCTTATGAGACCCTGCAAACACACAAGCACACACACACACACAGCCTGATTCATCAAAGATGTTTAATTAATGCTTTTCTGCTACATTCTGTTTATTATTTGAATCTCTGTGTTTATCCTTTTTTTTAATTGTAACTTTCAGCTCTAGAATGTTGTCACTAAACCACCCAGGATGAGGACAGTGACCAGAAATATCTCATTTGCAACAAATGATAATTACTGTATGTAGTGAGGCAGCAGGCCAGTGGTGAAGGTATAAATTATTCAGCAGATTTCACACACAGACGTGCCGTGCAGGGATTGAAAAACACACAGCTCTAGCGAGAGAAGGACAGAGGGTACACTGGCAGCACACTTGTAGTTACACACCTAAAAGATACACATTAATCTCTCATGAATCTACACGAAACATTCATCAGATTAACTCTCTAAAAAGGACAGGGAAAACGACATCGCTGTCTTGGCAATAAATTACACTTTGGTTTGGGAAGGGGTGCACGAGAAGCAAATAAGGTAGTATCGCTTCGGGGAGACAATAAATTCAAGCAGATAACGAACGAGGAGGCTGTTAATGTTAGCTCATGGTTTTTTATCTGGCTGTGTTCCTCCGCCCCCGGTAAACTTGGCAGGATTCTCAGTCACAATACTGCCATCTAATGCATAAATGCCATCTAATTGGATTAACTAAATGTAGCCAGTGATGATCTATTTTTATTGTAATGTTAGTCAATTTATTATTGATGCATCATATTAAATTTTTATAAAAAATTTTTTTTTGCCTGGATGTTACTTCAGACTACATTCTACACAAAAAAAATCTGCTTCTTTAGTCGACATTTCTATCCCCTAATTTTCCCCCACGCACACTCCATATGTGACTCACTCACCTTGAACAGACAAATCAAATGTGGCGAGCTCATTCTTGATCATCTCCTCACTGGATTTTGCTTTTGGCTGAGCACTAGCCTTGAGGAAATCTGATTTGCCAAACTTGGGTTTGTCAGCCTGAAAAGCACCGAAGTCTTCTGGCACCTCCAGATGTGTGGCCTCGAGGCCTGTATCAGGAGCGTCTGATTTTTCTGAAACAGTGCTGGCAAAGTCACCGAAATAATCATCTTCCTCCTCTCTAGGTGCCTGCTGGGCAGAACTGAAATCTGCAAAGTCAGCAAACCCTGCATTCTCAATGGGGAAGGTGGTGACTTTTGCAACTGTTGTGTGTGTGATGTTCTCGGAGCTTCCAAATGACGTCTCCTTCTTATGAAGCATTGCTAAAGAAGGCAGCCCAGATACAGGAACTTCCTGGGCTTTGGTGCCCTTACCAGATGAGGCATCGTCTTTGTCGGACCAATCGCAGCTGCTTAGGCCGCTGATGCCAGTGCTCCCGAAATGGTCAAACTTGAGATCGTCACCCTCTGAAAGAGAATAGAAACCTGTGTGGTTTCAGATCATAGATGTAATCCTACAAACCAAACCAAAGACACTTGCTCTTAAATCAGTTATTAAAATTACAGAATTTGGTGCTTGTGTCATGTTGTCTTACTGACAGAAGACAATATTAAATATTAGTTACGAAACATAATTGCTTCTCAATTTTTACCCATGATAATGTATACAGAAGGTAAACATGACTGCATTTGGAATTAAAAATGTCCAGTGCATTTTGATTAAACATTGCATTCGTTAATATAGTGTGTTCATACTTACAGAACTCAATGTTTTACCTGATTTTAATTCTTGAATTTAAACAGGAGAATTCATGTCAATACTTTTATCTAGGATATCACACCACCACATCTCTATGCCAGGGGAATGTTGAAATAAGCCTACATGTGGAATTACTTCTGATTTCATCATCTGGTCTACTGCAAGCATGGGTGACCCTGGCCACTAAAAATTACTAGCCAATTCTAAGTATTTCTTACAGGGTTTCTTGGTAAACACTTGGGAGACAACTTTTCATCTAGAACTACCATGTGCAGAGGTTGCTGGAATTTTAGGTCTGCAGTTTCTGACTGTATCAATGTGTCAGCCTATACAGTCTACAAATGGGAAAATGAACACCATTTTCAGCATCATAGACACTGTGGTATAGTCCTGGTAAGAGTGCATTGGACACTCCCCAGTGTTACTGCTATATTGAGAAATAGCCCACTATCTGCATGTATGTATTGCTAAGAGATTATAACTGCATAAATGAAGAGACCAACATGACATTTGAGTCTAATAAAATAGCCCATAAGTGTTAAAACATAGTAACACTGTTGGGTCTGATACAGCCACCCCAACAACACACACAAATGACCAAGTCAGTGTCACGGCTGTGCTGAGAGCGATTCACCAAGCAAATATTATATTATAGTCCATTTGTTGCAGGGCTCTCTTACCGTTTATAGATCTGATTCATGGATGCTCACCCGCAAGATAGCAAACAGTGATTCAAGCTTCAGGTGCATTGTGTTCCAATGCACAACAGTTTTAACCTGGGTGTGCCTGAGTACTGACTCATTTCAACCATTATATTGATATAAAGATATATATAGATTTTTTTTATACTTATTTCCTAGTTGTAAGCTAGCTGTGTTAATACATGAGGCCTAGCCAAATGTGTCATGTGACCTTTTCCCTAATTATTTACGGTAACTGATGAGTTAGATTCAAAACTGTCCAATGCTTTAACAAAACCTGGAAGTACAGTGCTAAACTAAAACTCGCAGGATTGGGACTGAACAGCTGAGAAAACCCATTTGTTAGTGAGACTAGTTAGAAAAAAAAAAGCTTCAATTTAAAGATTGGAATTTGGAGCAATGGGAAAAGGTATGTGGTCTGCTGGGTCCAGATTGACCCTATACTAGAGTAATAGGTGTGCATGAAGCGATGCATCCATCATGTATAGTGTCCGCTGTAAATTGTGTTATGATCTGCAGTTACTTCAGTTGCTCATGTCTGGGCTCTGCACAGTTATATGGCAATATAATAAAGTCATCTGATAACCTGAATGTAATGAATTTTCCTCCCTGGTAGTACAGGATGTAAAATGTGAGTGGTTCTGTGTGCATGAGCATCTTACGCAGGAATTGGACAAGACATTACCGTATTCAATGTGGCAAAAAATAAAAATAAAATCTTACTATGTGCGACTTTTTTGTTTTTTGTCCAGGTCATGTATAAAGGAATAAAATGCATAAAAAGCACAGAAGAATCTCCTCTGATTGAAAACCTGAGGGAACATATGATTTGCCTTACAGGTGGTAAAATTTATTTAATTAATAATTTGTTTATTTTTCTTTTAACCAAAATTCAAGAATTTAAAAGCACTGTGCAATAATTTCAGGTAAAAATCAGCAATCTTTCCCGCTGTGAAGGTATTAAAGCACATTGGGGCTGTTCAGGTTCGCATTCCACTTTCATTGTGTTAAATACCTCAGACTTTAATGGCTAACCTTTAGAGATGCACCATTTGCAATTTTATGTATATATGTATAATATATGTATATAATAAAAACTGACAATTAAATAAACATTTTCTCCCAAATGGCAAAAGGTAACGGAACCTTTCTCCAGATTACTAGTCAAAGCTTTTTTTTGTACAAGTAAACTGAAAATGAAAATTCAACCAATTAGGGTGAAGGCTACCGCACATTTCCTCCAAGACGAGTTTCTTGGACTGCTTTACATGCATCACGGGGCATGGGAATCAAGTGCAGACACTTATGATTGGCTAGTGGCAATATGCATTTTCTTTTGATCAGGTTGACCAAGATAAAAACCCATCAATTCTTGGTATGACCCAATCGAATGGTGCATCTCTACTGACATACTTAAACCAAGCCATGAAATGTGTTTGTTCCTAAAGTTTTGTTATTTAAAATTTTATGTGTACATATTTAGCAGAACATATTCATACACTTCACCGGATTTTCTGTAGCAGAAAATTTAGGAATATTCTGTCTTTACTTTACATATATCATGTAATTTATATCATTAGGCCACTTTTTTGCATGCTTGATTACTACAAATACAGTGATCAGTTTCCTAATAATTTATTTTTGCTTAATAGTTATATGCTTTGTATTCTTCTAAAGAAACAACATAACCTGCCCTTCATACACTTTTAGTTTTGTTTGACACGACTGCTTGCATAAACCATTTGTGAAATTGACAAGGAACTTGTGCAGTGTGCTGGTTTCTTGCATGGCTAAATCTACATTGGGTAGCAAGAAGAAGAAAGAAGGAATAGGAAAAAGTAAGAACGGCACGCATTTCAGCTACACCAGCATTCATATTTATTACGACAACATTGGCAGAGAAAGATAGGTCACAAAAAGGTTTGCTGTTACAAGAGCTATGCCAAACACTTAAAAGGTCTCTTTTTTTCTGTCAGTATGAGAATACAAAGGCATGCAGAGTTGGGTGAAAATGGGAAAAAAAGCAAGAATGTTAAGAGAGAATCCCGAAACTAGAACTGAGAAGGCACATTCACAGACTAAAATGTTATCGCAGCTCAAAGACACCTTCTAGTTGTGCTAAAAAAGGAGAAAGCAAGAGATAAACAGTTTCATACAGAACATTTACTAAGCAGCGATAAAAGGTGAATCAAAGTACAAGTTTTGTGCAGTTGTTGACCCTTTGAGGAACTGGAAGCTTCATTAAAATCTATCTCACAAGAACTTTCGGAAATCCTGACATTAAGTCTTTACAGAAATGTCTAATAGTATTCTTATGACTTGCAATCTAATTGCTTTTAATTAAAGCCCCCCAGGCTGGATTGTGTTGTGCAGCGGGGTGTAGGTTATATCCTTGCTGCCAGGTGCTCAAAGGGTTATCAGTTAACAAAGAGGACTAGACTATCAGAGCATTAGATTTTTGAGTGACAGGTAGAGAACTAAGATGACAGAGACAGTATCCTTTTTCTCTCGCCACCCGTAAGTTCAGAGCTCCTGTGCACATGCTCTCAGCAGGAACAGCACAAGTGGCCAAAAGGTCGGCCAACATGTGGGACCTTACTTTATTTCTGGCATATTGCAAAAAAACAAACATCACATCAGCATATAAAACACTGTGCAGAAATACTGATGGTAAGCAATTGCACATAAATACAAACACAATCCGGAGTATCAATCAAGTCTACCTACTTTGAAAATAAATAAGAGCATATATTCCTGTAATAAAAATACACTATTAATCGAACATGTGTACATTTACTTGTCGTAAAACAGTCCCCTTCCTAGCAACATTCTTCGTGATTTCTTGTCAATTTCACAAATCGCAAAGGCAGGCACAAATTGTGGCAAACAAAAATAAGGTATGCGACATGGTATGCCCTGTGAGAACCACTTTAGGCTCTGTTACACTGCAGTGAACCCAGAGAATGTCACATATGAACACGAGAAAGCATGTTTCAGGGGCTCTGGCTTGAAAAAGAGATACTGGGAAAAGAGATACTGTCTCTTCAAAGGTTAAGAAGACATCCAGAGCTTAGTGCAGGTGCAGGTAAAATCAATACTGGACAGTGGTTAAGCAATGACCAAAAGATAATGAGTTAAAATCCCAGAACATACGAGCTGCGCTACTTATCCTGTCTCACTTGCTTTTGATGCAAAGCGACTAACATCAGCCAATGAACAAGTAAATATGTATGCCTGAGCTCTGGATTTGCCCTGTAACCTGACTAGAGGCATCAGTATCAATAATACAAAACATATAAATAAATAAATAAATACATCAATAAATAAAAATGAGTGCATTGTTGTATAGATTTTGTTATTTTTAGAGAACAGAATTTATGTCTTCTTATGCAGGGACTAACAAGCCTACTGGAATGAATTAAACACTAGCAGGCTGTAACAGTAAGGCAATGGGGCAATTTTTTTTTTTACCTTTATCCCCTTTCCAACCGGCTGAGAAAAGCTATATCTAGACTTAGATCTCAGCATTTCCTGAAATTGGGCTGATATTGTAGTTGAGTTATAGGTTAATGCAATGATATGATACCTTGCAGGAAAACTATACAAGATGAGGAAGAGGGTGAGATGCTGGGTAGATGAATGATGATCGACAGGAGAGAAAAAAAAAGATCAAGATAATAGATGTCTTATTAAAGCCTATTTGAATTCAAGTGATGAGGACCACAGTGGATTGTTAAAAAAATGTTCATTGCCAAGACGTGGCATCAACTTTTCAAAAAAAAAAAAAAAAAAAAAAAAGGAAAGAAAAGAAAAAAAAGAAAAGAAAAAATAAGGCTAACGAAAAGATCAAATGTCCCAATTTAAAATACACCAACATATTAGAGAATAAAAGTTACAAAGTTACAAGTTGCCAAATTACAGGTGATACCTGATTACTTTTTACAATTTCAAATATTTTCACAAAATCTGTAAATCCTGATATAAAGCAAAGGCCATGTTTTTAAGATTGGCAAAAGTAGCGGGCATTAATGTAGATATTTTCTGTATGACTATCAGTTATTGAGACCATTTTTTTCAGCATTGCCCTGAATGAACCGTTTAAGAGATAAAGGAAATGAGAACTGTAAAATTGACATTCAGGACAATGATGATTAGTATAGGAAAGTGTGCTCTTAGTCCAATAAAGCAGTGTAGTAGTCGTAGTAGTGCATAATGTGAAACATTCATTTATTCATTCATTTTCTGTACCGCTTTATCCTTATATACAGGGTCGCGGGGGCCTGGAGCCTATCCCAGGAAAC
>JAOTQY010000050.1:7880437-7892586 GCA_026413445.1 Dolichallabes microphthalmus
GGAGTACCCGGAGGAAACCCACCAAGCACGGTGAGAACATGCAAACTCCATGCACACAGAGACGGGAATCGAGCCTGCCTCAGGAATCGAACCCGGACCCTGATGGTGCAAGGCGACTAATGTGAAACAGTTTTATTATTATTTCAAATGGGCAAGATTAAATGAGGTTACACACCAGATTGGGCCCATGAGCCTTGAGTTTGTCACACGCTATAGGGGCAAGATTTGTGGTAATCTCTGAAAATGTTAACACTTATAAAGAGTCCATAAAATATGGAGAGCTGAATCATCCCCTGAGAAACCAAGGGATGAAAAAAATACTGTTTCACGTTTCGACCCAAGAGCTGAACCTGAAACCGAGTATACAAGGAGTTTATTTCCACTATTACGTGCGAAAGGCAGACACTAAAATTCTGAATAGTAGCAGGATTGCAGCTCCGTCTAAAAGCAACGAATCTCTGTAGAACATTCATTTCTAAGAGAGACATTGGCCATCATTACTATCACGATCATTACTGTGTTGGAGAAAGGCTGTGCTGTGATACTTTGAATGAAGCTGCAGAACAGAGGATGAGTCATTGAACGAGTTTATTAAACTCAGTGATTTAAAGAGGATTTAAAAAGATTATATTTAGTTTACGCTTTCCAATTATATTTGTTATGTAGAGGCCACATTGCTACTTCAACTTAAGATCAGGCTCGATTTACATCTGGAAATCCAGATAAATACTGTCAGTCACTGCCACGAACACTGATAATCTTTAAATAGAAGCTTAGGTTTTTCAAAAATGTTAAAATTAATTAATATGTAATCATAAATAAACAAACACTGTGCAAATGGAAGGTGATGAATAAAATGAGATGAAATGGTATGTGCCGAGCTTCCAATTAGTCAGAAACGTTTAGCCTCTCAAATCTAACTACTCCTCCTTTCTCACTGGAAAAAGGCTGTGAAAAGGCCTGACTGAAACAAGGAGTGTGCATCAATATGTGTAAGTGTGCATCTCACCACAGCAAGCGCACTAATTCCTCACCTGCGGCCGGGGGCTGATGAGAGTTCAGGCCTGGGAGGTCCAATGAACTGTCAGATGCACCGTGCTTTAGCTCTCCAGCCACATCTGATAACTTCATGTCCAGCTGCACAGACAGTGCGTCCTCCGAGTCATCTTTTCCCACGCTGCTGCCCCCAATAGACGGCAGATCCAATGACTTAACTGAAGCGGAGTCTTCCTTGGTCTGTTTGAAGGCAGCCATCTTATCTACCAAGCTTTTCTCTTGAAATTTGGATGACTGAAAGTCAGCAAAGTCATCACTCTCCTTACTGATCTCATTTGGCTGCTTCCCAGGATTACCAAATGACAAGAAATCGGCAAAGTCATCCTGTACCGCTGCTGCTCCTCCTCCTGATCCTCTCTGAGCTGAGGCAGCTGCCTCAGAAGCAGAAGATGAGGAGGAGGATGAGCCAAAGAGTGCAAAGTCACCAAAGTCATCTGGTTTAGGGCCCGTGGAAGGAAGTAGCAGTGAAGGGGCCACAGACGAAGTGGAGGAGGAGGAATTGGAAAAGGAGGTGGCTTTAGAGTCGACAGTGGAAATAGGAACTACAGAGGAAAAGAGGTCCAAGTCTGACATGTTTAGAGGGTTTTTCGGTTGTACCAGGGGTGCTGGATGGGTCTGAGACTGTGAAAGAGAATGAGAGGGGCCGAAAGGAATTGGGAAAGAAGCAGATTGGAATGTCTTGGCCTGGTCTGGAGGGTCTAGGGGAGAAGTACTGTTGGCTGTTTTAAAGTCGGTGAAGCCGTCATCAGCACTGATGGACTTGAAATCAGCAAACCCTTCTCCTGAAGTGAGAAAAATAGAAAGAAAAACCATCAAAAAGTGTTATGTGACTGGCACAATATGGAGCCATTCAAGCCTCCCTTGATCTGATTTACATGATTTCTCGATCCTACAAAGTAAAAAGCAGTTTAATTTCAGCTCTGAAACACATCAGACACTCCAGTTCAACTTTGAAACCACTCAGGGAATTGCTAAGTATGCAAGGAGACTCATAGAGAAGAAAGAAAAACCACAAAAAAAGCACCTCAAGCCAGTCATATATGCAAACATTACATGCACTGAGGTGATGATTCAGGACGTTAAGAGGTTATGCCTCACAGAGATTCTCTCTCTGTGGAAGCATGTAATCTCCATTTGTACGGAGCTTCTCGCACTACATTCTACATTCGTTCACAAATTATTGGCTATAGTAAACTGCGATCAAAACAAAATTGCTAGAATGGTGCAGAGATAGAGTGGCTCCCTAAAAGCTACAAAAAATACTGAAGAGAAAGGAGGCAGAAAGAAACAAACATTGCTGAGCACAGGATTGTGAAAAGAGGCCAAACACCACTGTTAACTTACTGGAGCTCTCAGAGTTGCCCCCATTGGATTCTGTTCTAGTAAGATAGAAATACAACCACATATAGGCTGACTAAATGCACAGGCACTTTAACATAAGGGTACAATATTACATCTAGTAAAGGGGCCCTTATTTATCAAAAATCATTGCTGTAGTGATATAAAAGTAAACAATAAACAAATACCATCCAATTGCAAAATCTCAGTTAACTATTTATAAGTAAACTGGATTAAACAGGATAGTCTGTGTGTGAGAGTACAGTTTAAATCACACTGCTAACAAGTTCTACACACTGTCTTTTTTAAATGTATGTAACCAAATTTAAATGCAATTGTTTTGCATACGAAATTCAAGATTTTCTTTCTTTCTTTCTTTCTTTCTTTCTTTCTTGTGGTTAAGTATACACATTCAGGAATGTCTGATAATGCATTATACTTTTTTCAAGCGATGACCTACATCTTTTCTCTTACGCAACATAAAGTAATCAGACACAGGTTCACATTGATGTTCTATTAGAAGGATTATTAAAATGACATTTATTTACAAAGTTTGTTCAATCAGATGCTGTCTAGCTAATTGTTCAGATTAAGCTATCAATCATATTACTGCCAGGTTATTATGCTGTGTGTAAAAGTTAACTGTTACAGTAAATGTTACAGTTTATAGGAAAGGTTCATACACTGACCTCAAATCAAACTTTTGATGAAAACAAGCAGAAATGTTTAACTATGTTAACATGTTCAAGATTTGCTGTGTAAGAGTGAAAAATGCTTACCGACTGGCTTCCTGTCTGATGGCTGCTCCAGCTCTCTGAAGACACTGTATTTGTCTCCAAGATCTAAAATGAAGATGCGTAAATTATACAAAACACCAGTATAGCCTAAAAGAGCTATCTGATTGATTGTATAATTTTAAAGTTGACAAATATTTGAAACCCACAAAGATATCATAAATAATTAATTGTGAATAAGGAATAAAGTAACTGTTACAATAAATGGTTGCTTGATATTAGACGTATATAATGACGGTGTGTGTGTGAATCTGCAAATGTAGTATTGTGTCCTATACCTGAGACAGGAGGTGTGGTTTCTGAAGGATGCTCCACTGACAGATGTTTAAACACTGCATACTTATCAGAGGTAGAAGATGACGATGAGCCAGACACTGGAGTCAGCATGGATGGAATGCTGTAACACACACACACACATTATTCAGGTTAAAACTAACTATTTTCTTTTTATGCATATAATTCTCCATTCTGGGTCAAACACATCAGTCATCACCAACCCCTCCAACCTTAAACTAAGAAACACAGGGATTATGGAAAACAGAAAAGCTGCTCTGCCTGCTCTTCTCCTTCTGCTTGTGATAATTGCTTTCTGCCTGATGAATATGGGATCTCTGAGGACAGTTTGGAAATTAGTCAAGCTTCTCTGGTCATCGTTGAAACCGGTTCATTAGCAAAAATTACGAAACTTAATCAGTCTTCATGGCGAACAATGACAAGCTATCACAAAGTGGCCAGTATATGATGCACTAAGACATCCATGAGAAATGATGCAACATGACTGGAAATTAGAAGAAAAAAAAATTCAAGCCAGCAATTTCAAAGCAGAACAGCAAATTGATAGTAAGGAGAAAGACATAGTTGAATACATTTAACTCTTTACAGAGGGCAAAGATTGTTGGTACCTGCTTTGAGAGGACGTCACCGCAGCGAATGTTCCTCCTGTCTCTCCTTGGAAATCTGTGAATGAATCATCTCCAGCTTTTGGAGCCTCCTGGAAATCCTGGAAATCATCATCATCTGCTTTGGTTCCCTGGAATAGAACAACGTAAAATTGCATCAGTGTTCTTTTTCTCAATGTGGAAAACTGGTCTTGAAAGAAAATTAAATGAAACCTACTGGACAAGTTGATGTATCAAATCATTCAAAAGTTTGTGTCTATGAACAACACCACAGTCACACATCTGCCTGTATTCAAATAAGTTACCTGGACAGGAGGGAAGTTGGCGATGAAGCTGTTGGAAGGTTGTGCCATTGAGTTGGAAGTCATGGGCATGACGGCCGACGTGGCAGGAGGCATTATGGGCTGCTGGTGTGTCAAGACGGCAGGGATAGCTATAGCCATGGCAGGCAAGTTGGGCACTGGAGGGGTGGGGAACTGGCTCAGGATGTCCACGCTCATCACTGGAAGTCCACTCTGGAACAAAAGACCATCAGAGTTACATGCAACAGCAATCACTTTTGTGGGCTCTAAGAGTTGCCAAACTGGAACTTAAATCTTACAGTATGTCATGAAATAAAAAGCATTGATTCAGTCTTTGACCTAATGCAGGACATAAAAAGGTATTTTTCAGGCACTGATTACCCCGCCTGTCTATACAAATAAGAATACACATGCACATACCCTATTTTTAAAAACTGAATAAATAAAATATCAAAAGGAAATGTGCATATTGCAAACAAGCAATAAAGCAAAATCACACCAGAGTAGAACTTCTTCACATACGATTATAAAAAAAAAAAAACTAAATTAAGCTTAAATAAAATTATTCTGCCCTAAATATACAACATTTTGGATTAACATCAAAGATAAAATAGACTTAATTTAAACGAGTATTTTCATCTATTTGTCAGGTCAAAACTGGAAGCATCTGGCTGCATATCTGCAATTATTGAGAAATTGACCAGCACCAGAGGTATTTCCGTATTCATCTGCGAGAGCACTTTTTTTTTTTTTTTTTTTTTTAACCCGAGGAGATTAAGTGCTCTGACAAACAGTGCCGTCTTTGTAGCGCAAACAGTCATTGGTTGTTACATTTTTTTACTTCGTCTTTCTAGTCATATATGGAATGATGGAGGGGAGGGTTAGTTGGTTGGATCCTGTCTGTTCCACCACAAATACATATCCAGACCTGTGGGAAATACTGAAGGCCCTAACCCTGACTGCTCCAGGGGCGCTGTATCATGCAAGACTCTATTCTGACCCCAGCTTACTACTTGAGATATGAAAATAATTTCACTGTGTAGTAAAGTATACATGACAAATAAAGGATGAATTGAACTTAAACAAAAACATTCTTTTGAAACTGGTCAGCTACAATAACTTGACTTGATAATGAGAGACAAAAAGTCCTTCAGAAAGCCTGGAGAACTATTCAAGACTACATTAAAATGCAGGAAGGTCTGGCTCATAAAAACTGAAAAGAAAAAAAACAATCACTGATTTGTAAAAGAATCACCCCCTCCAAAAAAATGATTCAATCTGAATGAAGCTAATTACCGTCTCAAGTGAACAGAAAGCTTTCAAAAAACTGCGATCACCTGTAAATCAATTTGATTGGCTCAGCATAAAAAGCTGGAGCAATTCATTCCCTGGTAGTGTAACTGAAGGAAACATTTAAGTATGAATGACACGGCACTGTCAAAAGATCTCCAGGATAAAGTTGCGCAGGGGCAAAAGAGATTGACACCAAAAAAAATCCAATGGCTTTATCACTGCCAAGGAAGCACAGTGAAGTCTATTATTAAGAAGTGTGAGATATTTGGTACCACACAGACCCTCCCTGGATCAGGATTTAGCTCCAAATTGTGTGAAAGAGACAAAATACTGTCAAATTCTTGAGGAAAATCTGATGCCCTCGGCCAGAAAGTTGTCAATGGGAAGGTTTACCTTCCAACATGACAATGACCCAAAGCACAAAATTGAATGTCCATGCTTGGCCTAGTCAGAGCCCGGACTTAAACCACATTTAAAACCTGTGGAATGACTTGAGGACTGCAGTCCACGAACACAGTCACCATCAAATTTAACTCAACTCGAGCAGTTCTGCAAAGAAAAGTGGGTCAAATATTGCAAATATATACTAAGTCTAAATGTGCTTTGTGTGCCATAGAAAAGGTGAGTAGCTTCACGGCAAGTAATTTTAAGAGCAGCTGATATTTTTTCCAAATCAGTGATTCTGTTAAGTCTTTCTATTTTTTTCTGACATGTTGGTGTCATATCTTTCACTTGGATACAGCTAGATAAAGGAAAAAATATCTTCTTTCCAGGCTGCAAACCAACAAAATGTCATTATTTTAAAAAATAAGGGGGGTGCTTCTATAGCGATGGTTTTCTCAATACTTTTTTTAATCAACTCCATGTTCTACCTGTGCTACTCCAATCAAGGCCAGCACAGTGTACAGTTCCTCCTTTGTAAGCTTGCCCGGTGTGGTACGGTTGGCTGAGGCCCAGATCTGACCCAGAGCCTCTCGTGGCAGACCCGATGACATCAGAATGGGGTAAAGTTTGGCTGTATCAATGCCTGCTGGAGTCATTGTAAACTCCAGAACCTTCTTGAACATCTCTGTGCAAAACACAAAGGCATACACAATTTTAAAGGTGGCATATACTTTTCAAAAACAGACTGAGAAAATTGACTCTTTCTAATTACCTGGAATAAGAGAGTCATTGTAGAGCCAGGCTGGCAACAAGGACTGCATTTCTTGCTGAGAATAGACACCAACACCTGCTTGTGGTAAAAGAATGAAAAAGTGAGATGCCATCAAGATGCCAACTAAGCATGCTGTTCCCCATGTCTCCTTCTGAACTCAGCACAGATGTTTCAGCTGATGCTATATTTCCCCATGTCTTCAGTAAAACCCACACATTAGAACAAGATACTGATTACACAGCTGTAATAAATGTACATTTACTTTGCATATAAAGAGAAAAAAAAAGCTGCCTCTGTGAACCTGTCTTTGGAATAAGAAGTCAGAATGAAAGCAGATACCACACTTCCACAGGATCATCATCGACATTAGAAATCAAGCATGCTTCATGTCATTTACAGCAGGTGTGAAAGGTTAGCATCGACCTCACATCACATTGTGTTAGTTAATTTGTCAAGAGACAAAAAGATTATTGATTGGTGCAATCCCAATAGAAGTTGGCAAGCAAGAAAAGACTAGCAATGCAGAGAAAAAGTGCAGTGTGATCAGATAAAAAACTCCATTGGATCTCCAGGGACAATATTTACTTCTCCACACTGTTAGTCAAGCAGGTGTCAGAAGCCTATTAAGGCCTGTGAGAAAAAGTGTTGAGAAACCTTGCAAACTTGCTGTTTCCTTCAAGGAAATTTCACTGAACCGATATAGTTATGCTTAAGAAAATGAAGTGAGATTTTCAGGAACAAGTAGTTTTCTTTTCCAGGCAGAACTACTTGATAGTTATTCCTGTGTTTCAAACATCCTCAGTAAGACTGTCTGCATTTGACACGGCTTTTAATCCTGTAGATCTCCTAAAGATAACTTTGTAGGTCTACTGTAAATCTGATTGATTCATTCATGGTTGTTGATTAATTTGCAAAACACATTTCAGGTTTATATAATTCCAATAATTCTGATACATTATCATTTCTATAATAACTGCTAATCCATAGTTGCATGGCTACAACATTACACAACCCAAAACTACTGTTGAATGTGATGTAATAAAAAAAAAAAAGTTTCAAGTGTCAGCACTTTGTTTTTAACTTGGTAAGTGACAGTCACTCTGGTTTGTCATACAGCATCACACCATCCAATCACTGATTATGTAAGTATAAATGCACATGCGGGGTGTGTCAGATTGGCCTGAAAACAGCATAGGGAACAAGAGAACAACGGGTCTTCACTTTGTGAGAAGTGGACAAGGAAAATTTCCCATCAGCCACTGCGCCTGACATTCCCTTCACATGGAGCAGGGAGAAGGGGGCACCCTTTTAAGTGCACTGCAGAATGGAACGCAGCCACATTATTGTTTAATTCTTTACCTGAAATTGTGCTCATGCCCCAAAGGATTTGGTTAGTAAAAAATCTGTTTATGTGCTGAATATAATTAAAACATATGCATGCACTAGTGACTGAATAATAAGAAAAGAGCCCCATTGGAAAATGCATCCTCTTTAATAATTTGCAGAAGTACTTTATGATTAGTAGAGCGAGAAAGACTGACAACACAGCTGCAAGTTAAATGACGTCGAGTTTGAATGACAGATGAGAGGTACACGAACTGCTCTGCTCTCACCACTAGCATTTGATGCCTGCTGGGGCTGAGCTTCGGCTGTTGTGGGAGCTGGAGAAGCAGTCGGAGGCTCAAGAGTCTTCTCCACAGTAAAGGCAGCACTGATGTCATCAGAGTACTGGGCCCAGTTGCGAGCTCTGGGGCTACTCTCGAAGTGTACCGATACCTGAGATCTGGGAGTCAGCTCGGACATGGCCTGGCAGGGCTTAAAGTTAACCTGAGCCTTCTTATCAACTGAGAGATCACACGAGGAGAAAAGCTTTTCCTCCAGAGTTGGTCCTAAAGAGCAGGTCAAGGAACTGAAAGGTTTACTGCTGGTCCTGAAAGCACCTTCTCTAATTTTATCATTAATACCTTCATGCAAAGGTTAATACTGACCTTATTTGGTCAAACTGGTTGGAAATAATCCCAATTAATGGTGTAAAACTCCTAATAAGCAATGTGTAGTTTTAAAAGCTTTGGATTGCATCTAAACTCTGCAAGATGGAAGCTAAGCACCTGACAATATTACACTATAGTCTAAATGCAGCTTTTCACAGCTTTCCTAAAGATGAATATTTCAACAACGCGTCCACATGTACGTGTTATGATATTTGTTTGTCAAAGTGACATCCTAATGTTACCTATAAATACAGCTCATGAGTCATAGCAAAGCAGCAATCACATTTCGGGCATAATGAGAATGAATGATGAGGAAATAAAAACAGAGAATGAGGCAGAAGTTACCTTGGAATGTAGATTGGGAGCTGGAGATGACAGAAGAGTGATGAGGGACAGTGAGTGTGGGCAGAGAGGGAGCAAGGGAAAAGGGAAGAGAGCTGGAAGAGGGCCGCTGCCCAGTCCCTGCCTCTAAAGGTGTTCTATTGACACCTGAGGAGGAAGAGGAAGAGGAGGGCAATGGGAGGGAAGAACTGGGAAAGGAGGCCTCAATAGGGCCCTGTATAAAGTCACTAAATTCATCATCATCCTCTGCAAAAGCAGGGGAGGGGGAGTGTGGTGGGACAGAGGAGTGAGATGGTGATGAGTCTGCAAAAACAAACAAAATAGTGAAACAGGCACAACACAGCAAACATGTTTCATGGAGGAACTACAGCATCATGGGAGACAGGCATGAGTATTTTTACACATATGTAAAAATAAATAAATAAAACAATAAATAAGTAGAACCAATCAAGCAGAAAACTAATAAGTTATTTCTTGGATCGAAAATAAGACGTGCGTCCACTTTGCAGGAAGATCATGAAAACAGAAAATCCAGAGTTTTTCAAGTCTGTCTTCAATCAAAACTGTGCATGCATGTATATTACAATAGGTTTAGTCATTATTAAATTTCCTGCACTGAACGCTGACTGTAAAGGTTGTCACCTGGAACGGAATACAATGCGAGTAATCAAGGGCAAATTACATAACCTTCGTTCCGTGCAAAAATGCATTCCAACATTCAACCGAGACTCATTTGAAGATTCTGCAGTCTCACTGAGCTGATTCAAGCTGATATCTTTCAAAGGTATGGTGTATTTAGTACAAATTTAACTCTCTTCTTACACCAGAACTAGCTCTTTGACCAGGAGTTACTTCTGGTCAGCCTTTTTGGGTCAGGTGAAAGAAAAGGATTAAGTTTGTACTAATACCATAATTTTGAAAGATAACTCTGATTTATCTCTGGGAATTGCATTTTTGCACAGAACAAGGGTTGTGGAATTTCGTCCCTATTACTCACATTGTACTCATTTACAGGTGACAAACTTCACATGCAGAGGAGGAAGATATGATATGTATATTGACCAAGACCTATGGTAATGTACTTATAGGCACTTAAATTTTGATTTTAGACAGATTTAAATCTAACAGTATGACAGGCATTAACTTCCCCATAAACATGTGTCTCTTTAGTCTTCTTTATCTGATAGTACAGGTTTATGCAGTGGCCATGCTACTGTCAATCACAAGCTTCTTGTAATAGACATAATCAGGGGGGTAAAACATTCTGAGGATGTGCTGACAAGAGCAATTCAGGACTGTACCTGGTTTCTTAGATTGAGAAGATGGAGTGGGATGCATCTTTGCATCTCTACTGAAGCCATCTAAATTCCCTTTTATGGCTTCCAGTGCATCATCTCGACTCTTCTCGCCAGTCTGTACACACAAGAGTAATTTGTTACAGTTGAGGTCAACAAGATGCTTAATTATGTAATTATATAATGAGTGTCAAAATTAAGTCAATATCTTCTCTATAATGAAGATTTCAAGTCTCACTTTGGGTTTGACGCTGCTCAAGAGACGGAGTTTCTGCTTTTGCTCTTCAAACTGCCTCCTTTTGCGATCTTCCTCTAGCATGCGCTGTTGCTGCTCCAAGCGCTTCCTGTGCACACATACATCCATAAGCCAGAATGATTGAGGAGCTTTGCAGCATGTTCCAGTTGGGAAGTGAAAGTTAAGAGACTCACTGGTGCTCCTCTGCCATCTGTTTCTGTAGGTCAGCAGGGTACTGTGGTCCTGTGGCCCTCATTCCCATGAACTGGGGTTGACCCATGAACTGCATGCCTGGTGCCTGCATCCCCATGGCCATGCCACCCTGAGATGCACAAAAAAAAGAATGAGTATTAGGTCAGTAATTAATAGAAATGACATTATGAATTACAATTCTCTTGAGAAATGAATTGCTTTTCTGATTCCAGAATCGATATTTTAAAACCTATTACATTTATAATAGAGATGAACCAGTCGATGGGTCAGGGATCAGAAGTGGCTGGTTTTCAGTTTGATTGGCTGTGAGCGGTGTTCGGCTAATCGATGGACACTTATGGACACATTCATGCACACTTACATATTTATATTTTCATTTCTGGATCATTGCACAAGTCACTTTAATAGACACTTTTCATGCATATTTGCACACCCCAAGTCCTTTTTCTTAATTTTTTCTTCATTTACACTAAATTTCTATATTTTACACTAAATTAAAAGATTTTCTATATTTTCTACAGTATATTTTGCTATATTGTACAGGGTGTCCTTATTTGTACACAATATTTTTTTTTATTCTAGTTAAGTTTATTTTCTATTGTATTTTTTTTATTCATATTTATTTCTTATCTATAAGCTTTTATTTTTTAAGGTCACGGGCAGTCGTATAAGCATTTCATGCATGTGTCTGTGAAGTTAAATTTGAAATCAGCCTCAGATATAAAGAATTCTGTACTGAGAGCAAAAGCTTCAGAGTGGCACAAGAAGAACGCATTTTTATGGCTGTTGCTAGTGATGCTCCGATTGATCGGCCACCGATCATGATCGGCCGATATTGGCTAAAAATAACTTGATCGGTGAATCCCAAAAGAACCGATCAAAAAAGCTGATCACTTAACGGAAATTACTCGTGGGACTTTTTCACACGTGTTGCATATAGCGTTATAGTCCTGCCACAATTCTGAGCGCGTGGTTTGACATGCTGAGAGCAGACAAAGCACTCTATGCGCATGCAGTGTCTCCACTGCACGCTCAACAGCTCGATTGTGCACGTGCAGTTTTTCCCATGCTCGCTCAACTTGTTCTCCGTGCACGCGCGACTTCTCGATTCTGTGCGCGCTCAATAATAATAATAATAACAGAAAAAAATACTTGCTACAGTTTTGGTGTAACAAGTTTTACATTTTGCTGCCAATTATAAAATGTAATCAGTGTATTAAGAGGCTACATCCCAT
>JAOTQY010000050.1:8038363-8049191 GCA_026413445.1 Dolichallabes microphthalmus
ACACACACACACACACACACACATACACACACACCCACACATACTGTACATACACACACCCACACATATACACACACACACCCACACATACACACACACACAGACACACAGACACACACACACAGGGTGCAGCTGGGCAAAGCTGATTTCACACAGCTTTGACAAACATGCTGATCCTTAAAGCATCATTCAAGCACATGGGGCGCAAACGTCTTCACAGTGCTCTGTGACAGGAAGTGAACGTCCTCTGCTTCCTCAACAGACTCCAATCTGTGACTGAAACTAAGGGCCTGGAATATCTTTAAAAGGAAATCTTCAGTACTGTTAGTGTTCACATGAGCTATTCCTCAGATTATTCCCGATTCCTGTATCAAAAGCAAAGCATGCATCTTCTCCCTCCTCCTCGACTACAATCTGTAATCTCTGGGTGGCCGGTTTTGCCTGAGGTCACAGCCCGACACCGACTGTTTAACTTTCCTACCCCAGCCAGCAGACTGTCTCCTGAGCTCTGGATAAGTAAACGAAACCACAAAGAAGACGTTTTGTTCCATCCTCCCAGAAATGGCACGAGCACACTCCACTCCAGCTGTCCTGGCTCACAGCGTTACAGTGACTTCATTCGGATCAGACATCCTGGGCTCTAAATTAATCTGAATAAATTCATCTGTAACCAGTGGCAGGCAGGCAGTTTTATTTGGAAAGTTGCCCGCAGCAAGTGTCTGCTCACCTTCTGTATTATTTATATGCCAAGACCCCAGTCAGCAATCAGGTCAAACGATAAACTCGATCCTTTTGAAAATGCTAAATGCGATCCTTACACAGTGCCTGGAAGGTTAGGACTGCGTTAACTTTCCTCAGACTAATTCATCAGAACACTCTTCCAGAATTATTTTACAAAGATTCTGTTCAAACATTGTTGGGAATCACTCAGAAAGAAGGAATTTATTTTTGGTTTTGAGAAACTTTGTTTAAAGTGTAAAATATTTTTATTAAAAGTACATGGATGCAATGCTGGTTAGTTTCGATTTCCTTCAAACCAGACATACAGTACAATGACGTCTAAAAGCGCTCTAGAACGCAGTTATGAGAGTAAAAACAACTTTTTTTTTAATTGTTTTTTTTTTTCCCTCCGATTTTTCCCAATTTACTGTAGTCGTGTCCCATTCCAATTCTACTAGGGACACTTCCACATTAAGGCTACTACCAGTCAAGGAGGGTGAAGACCATCATGCGTTTCCTCCGAGTCACGTGACGCCAGCCAACCACATCTTTTCAAACTGCTCGCTCACTTGGGAGGAGAGTAACAAACTCGAGGGGACAGCGCTATCCGCTCCTTCCTTCCGCTTGTGTGAGCTCTCAGATGCCCATGATTGGTTGTAGAGCTGCGATGCCTCCCATCCCTGCCCGCTGAGACAGTTCGGCCAATCAGCTCTCTCTAGGTCCCCGGCTGCAGGAGGCTACAGCATCACCTGGGAATCGAAACTCCAGATGATGGTGGAGCACTTTACCGCTGCACCACTTGGGAGCCTGCAATCTTTAATTCTCTATATAATACTGCTACAATAATCTAGTACGATACAGCCATGATTGGACTGTCTGCTTCAAGTCTAAAACAACAGCCACCAAGGAACTCCTTTAATGACCCAAATATGTGGAAGTCAGGACGGTACGGCTTTAACTCCCAGACGAATTCCTGTAATGTACAAGTGGTGTTGGTGAATGACTATGTGTACAGTTCCCACAGACAGACGTGTCTCTTCTCGTTTCAATCGCTGAATGCTAACGAGAACGACAGTGGGTTCCAAGCCACCTCGCTCGGAAATGTCATTCGTGGATGTATGGCCTTTTCTAAAACGAATGCACCATTCAAATGTCTTACTGGAGTGAAGAGTTTCGTCACTGTACTGTGGTTGAAGTCGTCTGTAGTAGTAGTACACTAGTTTTACTTAAATATTTTCCTTCTACTCATCTCAAAATATTTCTACCCATGATCCCCCTCAAAAAACTGTCACGTCGTGGACAAATAAATCAATCTCCATCACCTCACACTCCCCCTTTTAACCATACTACCAGTTTGAGCTATTAGGCATTAGGACAACCCAGAGAGTGCCCTCAGTGCCAAACGTTAAACTCACCATCACTGATAGCTGAGCACATACGAGTCATTGTGTGCAGGAAAGGCCCTGATCGCTTTCAAACCTCAGACACTGAAATCAAAGTGGCCAACGCGGCACAGCTTCGGATTATGTGAGGAGTACATGTCAGCTGTTTTCAGCCTGATGACAGGCACCTCTTAACTCGCTCAGAAGATCCCAGCAGCTGTCTCTGTGCCCGCTGAACAGAGCCGGGTGGCAGAGACGAAGAGCACGCTGCCTGAAAGAGAGTCTGTCTGTCTGTATGTGTCTCTCTCTCTCTCTCTCTCTCTCTCTCTCTGCAGCCAAACTGCCATTTGCTTTGCGCTGCTGGCAGATCCAGGCTGTGAGGGGATTCGAGGCCACGGTTGATTTACGATCTGCTCTCCCTGCAGCATCTCCTTGTAAGGCAATGCCAGCCTCTCCCAATACTGTCCAGGCACCTTCTCCCTTTCATATACTTTGTGGGGAAAAGTTGACCGTGATGTTGGACAGAATAGCAGCACTATTCGGTCATCCCTGACCTCTTTACTTTGTGCCATACTCTGAGCAGTGACAAAGGGGAAAAAAAGCCAACTGTTTGAGGTGGGAAAAATGGATCCAGTAAAAGCACTAGACATCTCTGATGTTAGTGATTAGTAGAAGCAGGACTCGTTTTCACCACAGGCTAGTAAAACCTAATTGCTGCTATGCAATTAGTAACAAATCTGCTTTTTGTTTGTGCAGTGAGAAAGGGGTTAAGTGTGATGTTCAAGACCTGAAACTCATGACTACATAAGGAAACCTCCAAGAGATTAGGAGGAAGTGAATGATGAGATGAGTGACAGTTGTGGGCAGTAGGTGCTCAGAATCCATACAGCTTTTCAGCAAAGCCAGAATCATACAGTACTGTGCAAAAAGTCTGGAGCCGCCCCTCTTTTCTTCATATTTTGCTTCCAAAGAGCCAGACGTTTTTGTATTTGAATGCAGTCTAGAGGAATAATCTCCAGGCTTCCTGAAGGACTTTTGTCTCTCGTTTTTTGGCTCTCATTTTCAGTCCAGTCTCTGTAACTCAACAGTTTCTGAAGGAACATTTTGCTCATTAAGCCACACAGTGACCTGTGAAGGCCTCATTCAAGCCTAAAAACATCTAAATTAAGGCTTGATCAAGTGAAAAACAGGGGCAGATGATGATAGATGATCAGGATGATTATTATACTAGTGATGCTGAAGCTGGACCCGACTAGAGAGAAAATGAAGTTTGTAAGTAAAACATTTGTTTAATTTAATTTAATATGAAAAAAAGGAGGGGGTCAATATTTTGCTCACTGCCGTACATGAACACGTTCATTACACTTTCTGTTGCCGAAAACACTCAGAGCTCACGCACAGTCTGACTCATGGCTGCAGCACTGAGCAAATGAGAACATGAGCTCTATCAATCACGGTGCCATAAAGCTCTCAGGAGCTCTGCTGGGCTTTCATACTGTAACGCAAACCTACAGCTGCCACTGAACCCACGGCCACATAAATCAGGTCAGGTTTCAATACGACAGGAATATAACTAAAGACAGGAAATATAGAAATAGCTACTAAAACGGGATCCTGTTTTACCCTGACATTTGGTATAAAACACAGTCTAGTTACATTACAGCCTAATTCTTATTGTGGCCCTGGACATTATTATAGCATCACGGCCAGAATTATTATTTTATTCATACAGAAAATCGAACAAGAAAATGTTGGCATCAATACAACCATACCTTTTTTTTCATTACTTTCACATGCAAAAAAAGATTTCACTCCTTTCAGCTCAGTGCCACGACCTTGCATTTCAGTTCGGCCCAAAGGAGCAGTAGTATGAAGTGCAGTCGTTACGCTGCGCCAAAAATATTACACATAAATCCAGCGTTTGGGAGATGTTTTGTCATCACTGTGCGACCAGAGCGCATTACCGAACAATCAGGGGGTTTTTGCATTCTAAATGAGGTCTCCTAAAGAAGAGCACTGGGGATTAAAAATCCCAAGCAGTACTTCTCATGATCGATTAACTGCCAGGAAGGAACGCAGCACTAATCCGACCTGCATTGTGTAAAAGCAAATCATTTATAACACACACACACACACACACACACACACACACACTCACACCGAATCCTACATTCCACTGAACCCTCATGCATTAAAACCTTCGAACACTGAGGATTATTAACTGCACAGCTAATGTGTGTGTGAAAAGACAACATGTAAACACATGCAGAAAGACGCTGCGCTCTCTCATATAACGGACCAACATGGATACCAGCAGGCAGAGGTGCGAATGAAGACGCAATCCAGATGCAGGTCCTGACACAGGGAATATAAATCAAAGAAAAAAGAAAAAAAAACATACAGGAAGCATTTGCCAGGATGTGTAATTGGGAAATGACATGGGGTAAAATTAGACAAAGCACACAGATATCACTACCAGGGACTAGACAATGTACTAGTATAGGTGTGTAGCATGAAACAAATATAAACGTGTTGATAATTTTATAATGTGACAGTTGGTAGAGTGGTAGTTATTAACAACAGTGTTTAAAAAATGAGCAACATTACATGAACTCAGAGAAAGTTGTTTTTTATGTATGTGATAAAAATTATTAAATTGTAAACCAATACCATGATAATATTGGCTTGTATATGCATCACCATACCACCATTAAAAAAAATCCTTCCATGATGATATCTTTTTTTATCATCATCAGAATCAGTTCTGTTCATTTCCTTTTATTTGCAGAATTGTTTTTTTGAGAGCATCATGTAAAATGACAATTACAGGAAGAGAAAAGATAATCTGTTCACACCTCCGACCCTACACGTGTTAAGATTTCATCTGAAGAATAAATGTCCTGCAATTCAAACACATTCCTGTGTTGTGAAATGATTTCATTCGCATATGGACTCAGTGGATTATTTCAGATCTCTAAATGAAACTGTTACTCTTGGCATTACAGACTTAACTTAAAACCCTACTGTACTACTGCATTATATAAATTAGACTGTGCTTCTTTGTTAATAATGTTCATAACACCCTGCATTGACACACAAGAGACAGTATTGTGTACTTTGTGTATCTATTGTTGAGCTGGCTGGGGTTTAATACAGATTAGTTTAAGAAAATGAAGACGCTCAAGTCTTTCTAGTTTTCTCCAGCTCCCTGGACTCAGGCCTCTAAAATGATATGATTAAATATGCTATTTATAATGTGTGTGTGTGATGAGTTTTATCTGATAAAAGTATGGCGTTTATTTTATTTTTTGCTGTAAGGATTAATAAGAGACTCCTAGATTACAACGCAAAAAAAAAAAAAAAAAACTGTCCTTCCTGACTTTAGGGCTCTTTATTACTAAGTCCATGATGCTGCAATCTTGTTTTTAGCGTTGCAAGGAACATCTGGAAATGAGTTTCATGCTCATGTGGAAACAGTGCCATGAAGTGATCCAGTGATCAAGTCTGCATTATTGATGATAAATGCCTGGAAATAAGAGAGCCATGTGAGCGGACACACTGGGGTTTGGCTGTGATCTCGGTATCTCGCGGAATTAACTTTAATAATCAAACCTTATACTTCTGTGATGTTTGATAGGAATAATCTGCTGTTCATCCAGCTGTTGCAGCAGCAGGGATTACTCAGCGCGCGCTCACCTTTTTGTGTCTGTCTTTAAAAGGCAAAGCCGGCCATTGCATCTCCTGCACGAAGTCCTGCCAGTGTTTCTGCTCCTGATCGGACGAGATGAAGACGATTTCCAGTTTGTCCTTGTGCTCGGAGGAGGTTTTGAACTGGCAGTAGAAGTCTGCCAGGCTGCTGTTAAACTGGCGGCACGGCGCGTTCACGCTGCAGCCGAAGTACAGGCCGACGAGCGCGAGCCCGCTGCCCAGCGCGTGCACGTCCACCTCGGCTTTCTCTCCGGTCACGAGCCGCTCTCCGAGCAGACTTACCAGGAACTCCGACATCGTCGCTCTGGACTGTACAGGACGAGTTTGTACTCCGCTCTTCGACCCGCTATTTCGGAATAAATCACCTCAACAGGCTTGACGGAAGCCGCAGCTCTGTGGAGCCCGTTATTCGGCCGTTTTCGCAGCGCACAGAGCGGGCTTCAGCGCCGCGTTCAGCATGAGGACCCGACACACTGAGTGCTGCTCAGGAATGCGCTCTGCTTTTAGCCTCTTCTCTTCTCCAACACCCGCGCCGCTACCGCCCTCTACACTCCGCACTGCAATGCTGACACCTACTGGTGCGTGCTGGTACTGCAGTTTCATCTCCAGTCAAACGTCGATGAAGCTGATTCATCTCAGCTTCAACATTTACTCGAAAACGACACAGCTGGGCTTGTAAACATAAATGTAAACCATTTCTACACTAACTGACATGATTAAAGTGTTTTGTTTTCCAAAACTTACAATGCATACCCAAAAGTATGTGGACACCAGACGATCAGACCCATGTGTGGTTCTACCTGGAACTGGCCCTACAAAGTTGAGAGCACACTCACTCACTGATCGTCTATACCGCTTATCCTGTATAAAGGATTACACACATACTTACAGACATTATTAGTGAACACCAATTAGCCTGACCTGCATGTCTTTTGACTCTGGAGTCTTTTGGACTAGGGTTAGGAAACCAGAAGTCGGAAACCCACCAAGCACAGGGATAAAATGCAAAATACAGACCATACACACAGACCAAAGACATGAATCAAATCCAGACCCTGGAGGTGCAAGGCGACAGTGCTAACCAGTAAGCCACTGGCACACCCTGAAAGCACACACACACACACAAACGTCTTTGCATGCTGTAGCCTTTAATTTTTTGAACATATTCAAACATAATGCTTCTGTGCACAAAACAAGCTCCATTAAGACATGGTTTGAGAAAGCTGGAGTAGAAGAGCTGTCTAATGTCCTCCACAGATCCTTGACCTGACCTGCCAACACCAACTGCTCCACAGGCTTCCTCACGTAACATCACCACCTGACTATACTAATGCTCTTGTGGCTGAATGAACACAAATCCACACAACCAAGCCTTTTCAAAAGAGCAGAAGTTATTAAAACAGCACAGAGGTATTAAATTAAAAAATCACAAGTGACATGGTGTTTTCACCAGGTATTTCACAACTGACTGTTCAATTATTGTACTGTTTTATAATATGCACCAGCAGAACTGGATCATTTGGTCAACTATCGGTGACAATTGCCACCGTTTCCATAACTTGTGTCAGATTTCACTGTAAGTCAAAACTACTTTTCCTGCTTCATTATGTTAGCATGTCAGTTTACTCAAATTGCAGTCACATAATCAAGAATCCACATGAGCAACAGGTCCTTAGACGGGCAATTTATTTTTTACTTTGTACAGAAAACACCAGAGCATGCTCTTCTTTCTGAGAAGCCTCAGGTCTTCTAACAAGTGACAGCAGAATACCCAGGTTTTTTTTTCTCACTGTCTTGTTGCCAGAGTTATTTCTCTATGTTGTGAGAGCAGCATCGTAAGGTCAGAAATGCCTGTGCCATCACAGAATCAGGAAGCAAAAGTTTCAGACAACATTATGAACAAGTCTAATACCCAAAAGCACCTTTACAGATGCTGTCACCTCATTCCATCATGACGTGCAGTTGTGGATCTTTTATACCCAATGGTATCAGTTTCCACAGCATCACCTCCCAGAATGATATCTTGCACCATTTCTAAGAAATACAGTGTTGTTAGACAAATAACTACCCACATACAAAACCTGTGAAGAAACTGTATGAGCACAAATTCTTCATTTATTCTTTCTTTATCTGCTCAAAGCATACCATGGAATTGTTGAAAAAGTTAAATACTTTTGGCTTAAGTCATTCTTATGGTATTTAAACATGTAATAAAACACTGAACTATTTAACACATTGTACATTTGCAAATAGGCAAGTGTCTTTTCACATGTTCAGTCACCAAGATTTTTTAATTGTTTTTAGACAAGATCAAAAATTGACAGTACTTACTATATGTCCGACACACCTAGCAAATAAAAATTAATTTGATACACACACACGAAGAATTGATCAACAAATCTGCGGCATCAGCTCTAACAAGCTCATAAGCATTATATTTTGTACACAAATACAAATTACAGACTATGTTACATTATGTGATTGCAAGATTGCACTACTATCAGCACACACTGCCTTTAGACACAGAATGCTGACCGAGATCGATATTTTACCCATCACCTTGCACTAAACACACATACACATAATCGTATGAGTCTGATCATATGGTAGCAAAACATTGAAAATGACCAATGGTAAAGCGAAGGCTTTTGAAAATAAGGTGACAATATGTGGGACACCGCCAGTATTATGGCATTAATCTTCTGTGAACATCATGCGCACCAGGTCCGCTTTGAAACACTGTTCCTCCACCAGCTTCTGCGGCTAAAGAAAACATAGAATAGGTACAGGTAACTGTCATTTCAACTGTACACACACACAAACCACATGATGACAAAACAACGCATCTAAAATCAATATCTCAACCATGATGGGAGAAGATACTTACTGTGTTGTAGCGAAGGAGAGTAGGAACTCCAGTTAGTTTTAGATTCTTCTTAAAGTCGTTCTTCTGATCTTTCCAGCTGGTGGAAGGATAACTTTTATTAAAAGAGTATTTTTCATATATTTAACAAATTTTTCTTGATGTACAGCAAGACAAAGAACCTGGGATATAATATTTCAACTGGAAAGCAACACTGACTAATAGAACTGTCTTATCATTATATATAATAATAATAATAATAATAATAATAATACGTTATACTTATTAGTGTGGCACAAAGTTAACAAAAAGATTCCTCATGCACCCAGAGCCCCTCTTTCCTGGAATCTGCCACACAAGGGAAGAGCAAAAAGCATTGATGACATAACCTGGTCAATCAGGTCGTCAGCTGACTTAAATTTATTGCCACATAAGGCAACTGAAGCACTAACCAGATCAAAACACATGACTTTCTTTATGCAAAGTGCTTCTAGCACATTTTAAAGTTTTTTCCTGATTAGTCTCACTAACAAGTGGTTTTATTATGGCCACACAGCTGTTTAGTCCCAATCCTGTGAATTCTCATCACACATTTTTTGTGAAGTTGATGGTTCAGCAATATACTTCCAGGTTTTATTAAAGTGTTGGAAAGTTCTGAACCTAATTCCAGTAATTTCAACAATATACTTTTTTTTTTGCTTGATGCAGGCCACTGATGTAATCAAGAATTGAAAAGCTACTCTTGCCGTATTTATTTAATCAAAGACTTTTTATTTAAATCATTACAAAACTTTTTTTATTCCAGGCAATATAGTTATTATTACACCTAGTGGTCAAAAATAGAAACTGTAACAAGCGCTAAAAGACCCACTGAGGCAGAAAACCCCCACACACACTCTGAGGAGGAACAGAAGACAGGACAGTTAATCACAGAGTTGCCATGTCTGCAAAGATTTTGTTATTATAAATAATGTGTTTATGCTGTAGAAAAACCAATTTACTGTTAGGCATATTGCAAAGATTGGGAAAGAGAAAGATGGATTGTTAAGCAGAGCTTGTCCATAGATCAGAAATTGACATTTCCCATGTGTGGTTTTTGAGATGCAGTTAGGATGGAAACTTGGCAGCTCTGAGCTTTTTTTTTCTCTTTCTGTAACCTGCCAAGCATAAAGTCAAATGTTGATTTTGTTTGAGGCTGTCGTTATTAATGTCACCGTCCCCCATCAAAATCCGCAGTCATGATGTGATCTTGGAGTGCAGGGATAGTACGGAGAAATATCTGCATAAATAAAAACATCATGTGTGTATACTGTGAATTAACGATTAACTCACTATGGCCGGTTTCCCACTTGGCAGTAAATGAAGACAGAGCCTTCAGGAAGATGAGCCATTTCCCCGCGAACCACAGGCTCAGCTGTAGAGGACAAGAGACAATCGAGTGAAATGAGGTTTGGATGTGCAACAGGAACAGAAGGTGTACGCTTAACCAAAAGTATCCTACTAGCACAAGTTAATCTAGTGGTACAGTACCACTTAAACTTTGGACACACCTACCAAGTCAGAGCATTTTTCAAACCAGAATTCAAATTGTGCTTGTCACGTACACAACCATACACAATATGATATGCAGCAAAATACTTATAAAATAGAACGATTCAACTTCAGTGAATATTCCACTAGAGAATACAATTAAACTAAAGACATAATTTGTAACATAAGTTAAAAAATAAAATAGAATAAAACTATATAATTTACACATGAACAGAATTTACAAAATAGTGTAAATTGTAAGGTATAAATAATGTAAAAGTACAGAAATGTAAAAATATGGTGTGTGGGTATGACAGCAGCAGAATGATTGAAAAATGGAGCATGAAAGAATGTGTACGTCAGCAGTAGTCTAGTCATCATTAGTCATCATTTTATATGGATTTTATTCTTCATTTATACTATTTGCTACATTGTTTAACAACACTGATGACATTAACACTATCAAAGAACACACATCATATTTTGGATTCTTCAAAGTACAATGTAGAAAACAAACAAACTAAAAATACCTTAAATGAAAAGGTGTGATGTACAACTACTCAACTTTTTTTTTTCTTTAGAAAAGTGCTTTTAGAATTCTAAATGGCGTATAAGGTTCCCTTTG
>JAOTQY010000050.1:8066559-8077662 GCA_026413445.1 Dolichallabes microphthalmus
ATTCTTTTGATTGTGAAAAGCTGCTTTGAGGCAATGACAATTGCTAAAAGCGCTATACAAATAAAATTGAATTGAATTGAATGTTCCACTCGCTGAATGTTCACAGGAACGACTGCAGTGGGCTCCGAGTCGCCTCATCATTCACATACATAAGGGCTTCTTTAAAACATTTACACTACTTGGCATAAAGTCTTCAGTAAAAGTTGGAGAGAATAACACTCGTACAAGGTGAAACCACATGAAATTTTAAACCAACCAAAAGTACCAAGTTTGCTTGGATTAAGAGCTGTTACTGGACCCAGACAGAGACATTACCCCTTAAAAGGAAGCAGCCTTAAAATATTTTCCATTTCTTTCATATTCTGTGCAATGTTTATGATGTTAGGATACAAACATATGAAACAACACACTTTTCAAATGCAAGTCAACCTTTATTTTGGTTAGAGGGGAATGTTTGTGCAACACATTATTCCTGAAAAACATGGGCATCTGGAATGACGGACTTAAGTTACAGTTGCA
Organism: Dolichallabes microphthalmus; assembly: GCA_026413445.1. Lineage (NCBI taxonomy): Eukaryota > Metazoa > Chordata > Actinopteri > Siluriformes > Clariidae > Dolichallabes > Dolichallabes microphthalmus. The sequence continues at coordinate 8,067,079 of JAOTQY010000050.1, forward strand.
CACTGCTACCATTCATGCGGCATTTTGTTCTTTGGTAGAACAAAATTAAACGCCCTTGGCATGAATCCTAGACGTAAAAAAAAAAAAAAAACAAAACACAACAACAAAAAAAAGTCATTATGTACTACTGAGAGTACATGTGCTCTATAAGATATAAAGAACATCCTAAAGCGCTCCATAGAAGGTTTCTAGGGCACTAGAAGGTCAGCAGCGTACAGCAGGTTTACCCACCTAGACTAAAGATTCAGCAGCAAATATTAAATTTTTAATTCAACAGGTTTTATGCCTGAGGTGGCACATGCAGCGCTCTTCCCGTCAGTAGTTACACGCAGTTTGGTCCCCGACTCATGAACAGTGCACCAGGTCGCTGAGGTGTGCACTTGCGCCAGCACTTTTCCTATTTATACTCCCAGGCAGTCTTGTATACACACAGTCTGTAATCCGCCTGGTGTAGGCACTTCACATAGAAACAGGAACTTTTATTAAAGAGCAACCTGACTTCGTGCCCTGGAGCCGTAACAACACATGAAGTGTCAAAGGACTGTGTCTAATCTAATCTTCAAGCATTACAATGTCTTGTTCATGATGAGCAGTTGACGAGGAAACATGTTAATCTGCTTCATTGACAATGTTGCATTGTAAAAAAAAAAAATACAAATAAAAAATGCTGAGCATAAATTACAACTGGCTTCTACCCTTAAATCACCAGACTCGATGAAAATAGCAGCTTCTTTGGGGAAGGAAAAAATGGATAATTGTTAAAGTGGCAGAAGCCTACACAGAAAGTTAATGTATCCACAATTAATCAACACAAGTCTTGGATGTGTAACTGCAATCTGTGTGTTTCAAGTCACAAAACTCGATTCAGCTCTGCGTGCATCATTTAGCTGCAGTTGGCAAATGACAGCATTTCTGTGTTTGTGTTTATGAAAGAGAGAGAGGAGAAGGGGAGAGAGAGAGAGAGACAGACGTTTGACTTTGCAATGTTGTGCTGCAACATCAAAGCTGATCAAATACAGTACCTACCAGTGGAAAGTAAAAGATTTGGGTCTGAACATAAAAGTTATAATAAACAGCTAAAACAATATTCGATAACTTCACTATGCCCGTTATCAAGGACAGCCCAAGGAACAAATACTTAAGGCTCTTAAGGGGTAACCAGTGAGGCCAACATACTGCATGTCACTCATGTGACCTTCAAACTGCTCAGTGTTTGCTCCATCAGTTGCACCAAAGCAGCCTGTGTGCACGGTAAAAATACCTGCACTCTGCAAGCAAATGGCCTGCTCTCATACGTACAAGCTTAACATCACTAGAACAGATACAAGAAGTGGGAAAATGTAAGACGTGTAAGTAGGCACCGGTAGACCTGAGAAAGGGAGGCACTCAGCATACAGGACTGTTCCCAAAAGCAGCAGATTAACAAGTTTTGTAACTAAAGTCTGTTAACACCCCCCTCCCCCCTCGACATATTAATTTACTAATCTAGTTCTGAATATCATTTTCACCATTGGCACCTGAGTCTCCTGAATCAGCAACAAGTATCAAAACCTGGGTTACATTTACAGACAGATCATTAGCTGCTGACAAAAAAGGGAAGAATGACGCTACTGACGGAGCAAACACGCAGTTCGGTCCACACCATCACCACATTCACGCAAGGATCATCACAGGCCTCAATTACAGTAGAACAGTAACGAGGCACATGTTCATATCACAACGTGTTATCAGCCTGTGGTCCTTTTATATTGCAATAAAATTTGCAAAGGATTCATTAATGCTCAAGTAATTTCTTTTTCCTACAGACTGAAATATGATCAGTCAATAGATTCAAAAGGGCTAGACATAAAGGTCAGGGTGATCAGCTGGTTGTTTCCACACAAACATACCTCAATGGACCTTGAAACAGAGAAGCAGATCCTGATTGGGCTCACGTACCCTGAAAAGTCCTGTAGTGGCCAGTTACTATCTCAGAAACTCAAGTATTTCAAAAGCAACACAAATAACGCAAAAAGAATTTAATTCTGCACCATGTGCACAGGTTTAATATAAATCCCAGGGTTTTTCTTCATGATAAATGAATTTTTTACCGATAACTAAACCTAATGGCATGGTTGAGAAAGTCAGGAGCCAACACCAATCCCTGAAGTTGACTGATGAAATAAGAGAGGAAGTATTTCACACGGAGAAAGCCTTTCGATAACAGTCCAATCTTTAGTTTCGAGGCTGATTTATGAACATCAGCCTCAAAATAAACAGGTCTTGTCAGGTGTAGGTGCATAACCCAACGCCGATTTGCACTTTTTTAAAAAAACTGATTCAAAGTTACAAGTGCAAATTAACATGTAAACATTGAAAAGGAACATCTGATCCCTGTGCCAGAAACACGAGGGCATGGCACAGGAGAAACAGTCTCACATTTTAGAAACATGGCACCTCTGTGATTCCTTCAGCAAGCTGGGTGTGGGGCCCATCAGTATTAGCACGTCTAATAACTACACCAAAAGAAAACTGGAAGAAATGCAGCGTGTCACACAGTTGACGTTATACCGCATTGATCAATGAGTTAGTCTAGATGAAACTGTAGAACATAAAACTGAAAAAAAGACAAGCAGATGTGGCTTTCAACACCTGCGACAGAAAATAAATATTGGATTTACACAGATTTCTATATCGACCCCGCTAAGACTGATTCACAATCTACACAAATAAGAGGCCGTTTGAAACCTTGCACAGAGTTCAGATGAGTAATGTTTGCTTTGAAACATACAGTAGATCATTTGCAAGACTGAAAACAAAAGAATGAGGAGCGGAAATGTGTTTCTTATACTGAGACTAACACTGAAGGATGACTCGCCTAGGCAAACTATTACTCATCTGTACCCTGGGTGATGAATGTGCACACTGCGACCATCAGTGGAATCTTGAGGTCTGCTCATCTTCACCATCATGCCTGTATTCTGCTCCCGAAAGCATGGTGCCTGATAATCCCCACCCAAGTACTCCAGGGAGGGCATCAAGTTCATCTGGCCCGTGTTGCCTGCTCGAGTCCTGTTTTCTGTACATGCCCCTGACATGCCTGTGTGGAACGGAGCACCCAAATCCTGAGACCCTGAGCCATCACTACTGGGCGTAGGTAAAATACCATTCCACTGTGGCTGCAAGTAATGCCCATTGCTGTAATTCACAGCTCCGGACATGGCAGTGACTGGTGGTGAAGGTGTAGGCTTGTCTGCAGAAGGCTTCAAATTAAATGACTGGCCCATACACATGTCCTGTGCATAGCTCATATTCTTGCTTGGAAATCCAGGGCCTGCTGAGGCATCTCTGGCTGGATTCTTTCCTTGCTGAGAGCCATCTGAGAGAGACGGGAGATGAGCCAGCTGCTGATTCCAGGGGTGCTGCTGTGGTAAGTGGGACTGAACTGGCTGTTGTTTCATCTCATGATAAGCATGTCTGATGTTTATGGGAGCCATATTGGGCAATGCCAGAGAAGGTTTGTCAGCGTTGCTGCCGAGGACACAGGAGGGCAAAGGGTTGTGAGCACACACGCGAGAGCTGGCATCAATTAACAGGTTACGACTGATTGGACTTGGGTTGGCAATCTGCCCTTCGCACACTGATGTGGCACTGGCGCTGGCTCGTGCCTGGCAGAAGCGGCTGATCTGGTGAACGATGCTGCTCAAGTCACCTGGTTGCTTCTGGTGCAAGCTGGCCGCCATGGACAGAGGAATGGTTGAGGTAGACACAGTTACATTGGGTGGGGCATCTGCATCAGGGAGCTTGGCACCAGGCATGGAATTGCTAGGGGCTGACAGGCCTGGGCCAGGGGGTTGAGGAATGGGCTGAGTGTGGGGGAAACTATGGGAGTGCTGCAGGCCAGCAGGCTGAGGCATTTCAGGCAGGTGATGGAGGGTCTGGGGCCCTGACTGTTGCTGCATGAGAACATGTTGATGGTTGAGAGCATGTTGTTGCACAGTCTGTTGTCTAGGTATGCCGGGATGGACCGCTTGTTGATGGGCCAGACTTTGCTGCTGTAATAAACTAGGAGGACGAGGCTCTGCCTTCTGTTCCTGCATGCTCTGGGGGTGTGGAATAGCCTGCTGGGGTTGCAAGCTTTGGGAACGCATATGATTTTTCTGAGTCTGCATGCTCTGGGAATGAAAGAGGTTCTTTTGAGTTTGCAAGCTCTGAGAATGGGAGATGTTCTTCTGAGCCAGTAGATGTGGTTGGGAGAGAGCCTGCATGCACGGAATAGTCTGAGGCAGATTTAAAGTGCTTGGAGTGCCGTAGGGTCCATTCTGCGGGTTCATGGCGATCTCAGGGAGGAAGCGGACTTGAGGATGCTCCAGGATTCTTTTAACAGGAACTTTGACTATGGCCAAAAGGCCGGTCCTGGTGCTGACCTGAGTAGGGTAGGGGCTGTAGCGCTGGCTGGAGGTATCGAGACCGTTCACTGTACGACGCAGGTGCTTCCTCTGAGGTACCTTCACGTTACTGGGAAAGATTTTTATAGTCAGCGGGTTGTTTGCAACTTTCTTAGCATAGGCATCCAACTCTGCTGGCGTGGGATACTGTGCAGATCGCATCTTCTGTGTAGTGTCCCCTGAGAAAGGTGCAAAAGACGGCAGAGTAGCTAATGGAAAACTAAGTTTGTTAAACTTTGTTTAAGTTTGTTCATATATTTGGTTTTCCTATTATAAAAACTCTACACATAGCTTCTCTAAAACAAAATTTACACAATAACTATAAAACTATCATTAGCCATTGGGCTGTAATGGTACACATACTTGTACTGTCTAGTAGATGTTTTGTTCTGTGATCTGAGTGAATATACTCTAGCTTTAACTAGTATTGGGTGAAGTGCTACATACATTCTGTTAAATCAAAAGTAATAAGGAGCAGGCAGAACATCCCCAAGGACTGAGCTTATAGCAAATTACTCAAATATCTCTTCAGTTATGTGGAACTTTCGAAAGTCAGATAAGTTATGAAGATAAAGTTTATTTAAATATAAGTCAGAGTTACATCCTAAGCGAAAATTTGCAGGTCAGATTTATGAAATTTCTGACTTCAGAACGTTCAACAGCCAAAGTGGGAAACTGGATGTCCCGATGTTCTGAGTTTTGTTAGCATCAAGCTAGGCAGCTAACCTGGATTAATGATGTATATTTTCTTTCTAAAATCAGCGCACTGTATTCAGTGTAGTCAGTGTTGTATATTTTTTTAAAAATCTGTATGTTGATTAATCTAAATGTAATACTTGTATTTACAGTATAATTCATTTAAAGGTAAAATGTTTTTCCCCCGGTGCTGTGAGAAGCCATGTTGACTTGAACCGAAGAAAAACTCAGACTTGAGAATAATATAGTTTCTATGAAATAGTTTATAGTTTAAGAAAGATTTGAAAGTCATGAAAGATACACTCCTCATTACTCTGTTGAGAAAGAAGGGTTCAGTGAGCTGTGAAAAAATATTACCAGCGCTATCAGCAGTAGCAAATTATGATTATCCTTTATATATACACTGTATGTATGTATGTGTGTGTCTTTTTGGGCATTTCTTATATGTTCAGGAAATTATGGCCAGGTTTGTCTCTGTTTAAAAGTTTGTATAAATGAATATGTATGAATATAAAATTGACGTCTTTTTGTTTTAATTCATTGTAACATTCTGAACCGTGGATTCCCAATAATAAACCGTCCCAATAAACCATAATAAAAAAGAAATTATTTTTATTTCATACGTTTTAAAAAAAAAAAAAAAAAAAAAAGTGAAATGCCGTCTCAAGTTTGTATTTTAAGTTTAATTTCTTGCCACTTGAATATATCAAATACAAATACAATTTCACTGCATTCCAATTCATTTCACTTAGTATTATTTTTTTAATATTATTACTTGTGAGTTAAATGCTTTATTTATATTCTTTATACGTCTTGTAGCTCTTTGTTCTTAGCATCACGCTAGTAACTTCTGGTCAGTTCTCACATTACCTTGTGTCTGCTGACTATATATAATAAGTGTGCAATCTCATCTGCAAACCTCTCTTTGAGTTACTGTCTCTAATCCTGATGAATGTCTGGAATTTCCTTTGGGTCAACAAAGTATCTATATATCCATCTCTACAGGCCTGTGGATTGATGTTATTCCTACTGCAGGACTTTATACAGATTTACTTTTTTTATTTTATATTAGTACCACAATAACTAAATCAAATTGTAACCTGTACGCTTTCCCAAATTATTAAAAAAGGAAAAAAAAGTAAGCCTTTAAAATTACATCTCTGCTGATCCACAGGTGGCCTTTCTGTAGCTCATATCTAGTATACAACAAGCAAGTAGAGCAGCCTTGTGCTGTTGGGGAAACTGTGCTGTTGGGGCTCTGAACGGGGATTACGGTGAATCAAAAAGGTACTTACATTTCTTAAGTCCAGTGTTCATCTGCGTGTGGGTGAGAAGCTGAAGAGAGGGGGCTGATACCGGCAGACAGGCCAGCATGTCACGTAGGCATTGATTTAACGGCCACACACTCCTTATTACACTACAAGACGGCACACAAGCGGAAAAAAACGTTAATATATACCTTACTGTTGCAAACCACAAGCCACATAGAACATAAACAGAAGAACACAATAATGATTCATTATACAAACCTCCAGGCTGCTGAATTTGAACTGAACCACTGTGACGTATTTAAAAAGCACTACTTTTACCCAATTATTTTATATTCAAAATATCTCTCTTCTAAAATTTGTACGTATATGACCGGTGTAATATCATCTCTATATAAAACTCAACAAGGACTATGTGTGATCTAAGACAAAACATCTACATATGCAGAACACATGCTCCAAACAGGTCCTAACTGATAGCTTATCAACAGACAAACTGTATTCGGCCTCTGAAAGCCATTACAGTTTTATCAGTTCGTTTTACCCAAACCTCCCTGCCGATCAGGAACAAAAGCTGCCTCAGAGCTCGTGCTCTTTATTTAAATATCATGCATTTATCCATGACCTTTATAAATAGTTTCTGTGAAACAGCTGGTGTCAGGACCGACAGAGCACACCCTGCAGTGTGCGTCACTCTCCAGCGAGCAAGGCTGGAGACGCTGCAGCAGGAGCACAGGCCTCATGATCTCCAGCTGATTCCTCCACCCTGAGCTTATCCTCCATTTTAAGGCACAGACATGAATCTTTCAAGAACGCAATTAGTGTCGCACAGACAGGCCTGGTCTAACCAGTGTGTGTGCGGTTAAACCATCGCCTTATGATTTATGATTCAGATGAAATCTGCACAAAGAATTAATATAACTTTAAAAAGATATATACTAACCTATTGAAACTATTTTTTTTTTACTAAGAATTCTTTAACTGTAAAAGCATGGGTCTAACACTGAACATCTGAATCACACAAACATCAGACTCCTAGTGGATGAGATTGTCTTTTCCCTGCCACCCCCCCCCCCTCCCAGATCCGCTGCAATGACGCGTTTAATGCTGTGAATGTTCATGAGACAGAACACAGGACATGACTTGTCTTGAAGCATGTCACCGTCACACTTCTGTGTTTTAGGGTATTGGACATTACTCAGATATGGCTTACAGATATGGCTTAATACAGCTGATATTAATATCATAGTAAAAAAATGGGAAAATTACATTGGTGTATTCTCACTGTTAACTCAAAAGCATCATTAGAAAGTGAGCTGGATACATAAAAAACAAGATAGAGAACATGGAGTTAACTATGAATGATTAACTAATCGAGCTTTTTCACAGATGAGTCTGAAAGAAATGTTAAATTAGTTACAGAAACCGAACCGTTCAAGCCAAGCAAACCAGCCTGATATTAAGGCAACACTATTATCACTGAGCAAACAGAACAGACAGGAGATAGGGGGTAAGAGTGAACATGGAACAAACCTGACTGATCATTAAAGGGAAAGTTAATGTTAGTTGGCCTGCCTAAGATGGTCTAAGCAGGCCATTTAGCAACCGAGCTCTGGATAAACTACTGAGCGTGCTAGCAAGGCAAACTTGGGCTTTGCTAATCCAGGATAATTAGCCTAAGAAGCAGCCTGGGTTCGACATCTTATCCCAACCCTGCTTATAACTCAATTGCTCCTGCTAATTATTACACGTAGCTCATATTATATCCTACTGAATGGCAGGTTAGATTCCAGTGAACCATCGTACTTATTAATGTAGCTCAACGCTAAGACTTTGTTAGCTACAAAATTCCTGGCTATCTTTACAGCTTAGCATTATTATCCCCACACGTATTACGCCGAGTCCCACTTTATGCACACCGATTGGCTAGCAGTTTAGGCTTATTCACACTCCGCCAATCATAGCGCATGGGGGTTGACGGTACTAGCCAATCCCAGTACGTGAACAGAAAAGAGGTAGGAGAAAAATAACGCTGAAATCTAACAGCTATCCCAGGCTTCTTTGTGCTGCCTAGCGTTGGTTTACTGCTTATGTCTCATAGTCAAAATAAACCACGAACATTCAGAATGACTCGCGAATATGGTTAAACTTACTCTCCAGGATAATATACGATGGTCGGGTCTCAAAACTGCATTTTGTTGCTTTGTCCAGCGCTCTTAGTTCCCTACTGAAGCGTCGTTCAGTCGCTGAGTGTAGCCGCACCGTGCGCGTGCGCAGTAGAGTTTTCCCACGCATCTTCTTCGGGGAAGTGCAGACAGGAGAGACGGTCACACAAAAAGCGCTACCACGCCGCCGGAGCTCATCCTCCATCTTATCGACGTCACATTCTGACAAAATATGAAGTTTTTTTTGGCATGGTAACCTAATACATGTAATAAAAACTTTTTTTTCTACGTTTTGTACGGAGACCCTCTGGTGACGAAATATTTCGTACCCACGACTTACTAAAACGTGGAAACAAGATACCGTACTTTGTTGTACTTACTAAGGCATGGGAACGAGATACTATGTTGTATTTACTACGGCATGGGAATGTGCTACTATGTTGCACTCACTAAGGCATGGGAACAAGATATTATGTTGTGTCCAGTTCTTACTAAGGCATGGGAACAAAATAGTATAATCTGTGGCCACAAAATAGGTTATCGTGTCCACACACATTATACTATTTTGTTGAGACGAGATAATTTAATGTGTCGGCACAAGATATTATGTTGTGGACACGACTTAATAACCTCATTGCATTTATCCTCTTGTAACTTACGGACAAATTTAAATTGATTTCATCTATAACTGTTAGTATAAATGGATGACCATAACTCTAACATACATATCTTATTCCAATGTTTGAGTACTGTAGGTCAAGGCCAAATAAGATTTTTCCCCAATTGTCACCAGAGAGGCTCCCTACTATTGGGGATGCACTTTTAAAACAATCCAAACAGAGGATTTTAACAAGTACTTATAAAAGGATAGAACATAGTACATATAATATTACCAGCACTTTTCCAAATAACATCTATATATTTGATTTAAGTTATTGAGTTTTTAATTAAACCTACCAAATTCAAAGGGTAAGTCAACTGGTGGAATAGATACATGATATCTATAAAAATTACAGCAGTCTGAATACTTTATTAGTATAATACTTTATCTTTTTTTTCTTATATTATTGTCTGTCAGCAGAAAGTCCCACTTCATATTATTTAGCATATATTAATCTCTTATGACTCTATACTTAAGCTGCTGGTAGAGTGATTTGCTATAGAACATTAAGTAATATCTCAGATCTACAGTAGTGACTTTTATTCCAGGTGATACTCTATGAGGTATATGTCAGGGAGTTTTTCCTGGCCACCATCACTCTTGACTTGATCATCAAGGACAAATTAATAGTTGTAGTCTATTTTTATTTCTGTTAAGCTGCTTTGGGACAATGATGATTGTTAAAAGCGCTATACAAATAAATTAAAGAGAATTGTTTGTAACATTTTTTTATACCTTTATGCCTCACTTACTTACTTTCAGTAACTGTTTTATCTTTGTCAGAGTCATATGGTGGATCTGGAGCCTATTCTGGCAATAGTAGGCATGAAGCAGGAATACATACTGAATGGAACATGATTCACAAAAATTCATGGTACAAAAATTCATCCATTTACACTAATCTCAGCTGATCCACATACAGTATTGGTTGTTGTTGTTTTTTTTGTTTTGTTTTTAAGTGGAGAGGAAACCCACTTAGACATGTCAGACTCCATAGAGACCATCACCTGAGTTACAGGATTAAACCATCGGACATTGGAGCTGGAAGAAGGTAATAACATCATGTGGGCAATCTGTATTTTTTATAAATATAATATTTGTATAACTTTTTATAGAAAAATCTTTGTCTGAAGAGTTTCTGTTTTTAAACTCTGCAGTGTACTAACAAAATACCGTATTTTTTGCCGTATAAGACGCACTTTTTCTCCCCCAAAATCGGGGGTAAAAAGTGCCTGCGTCTTATACAGCAAATACAAAAGCCCACCATGGCCCTCCGCTGCCCCTCCACCTCTGTGCATACATACCTTACCGCAGGAATACTCGGCCACTCCGTTCCCTTCCACCTCTTGGCGCCGTCTGAGACCAGG
>JAOTQY010000050.1:8153103-8164819 GCA_026413445.1 Dolichallabes microphthalmus
ATCAGCCACAATGCTTGTGGCTTTACGGATGCAGCGTGTGGTGTAAATGTCTTCAATAGAGGGGAGAGAGACCCCAAAGATCTTCTCTGCTGTCCTCACTATCCGCTGTAGGGTCTTGAGGTCCGATATGGCACAGTTCCCAAACCAGACAGTGATGCAGCCGCTCAGGATGCTCTTGATAGTTCCTCTGTAGAAGGTGGTCAGGATCGATGGTGGAAGCTGGGCCTTCCTCAGTCTTCTCAGAAAGAAGAGACGTTGTTGGTCTCCCATGGTCTTATGAAAGCAATTAATAATCCTGGCCTGAGGCAGTAAGTCAAATCACATCGATGTGCCTAAGATTTATAATATGTCCTTGATTTACTCTTTGTACCTTAGCAGAGGTTTAAATCCTCCAAAGGTAGACTGCTGAAATATTAGGGAAGCTAAGCATGCTGGGACACGTTGGAATTGTGCAGCTGTTCTGTTTTGACTGAAAGAGAAAAGTGTTGACTGACCAATTCACCTTCAGAATTACTGACACTCTTCAAACGAAGCATTTCCTGAGAATATAATAAAAAATAAAAACCTTGCTGAAACTCATTAGAAATTGTTTTGTCAAATAACCTGCCAAATTGATATCAAGAAATCCAAAAAACTTTAACCAAACACCATACAGTACATCGAACAGCACCTAAAACACACTGTAAAAATATGGTAGTGAGTCAGGATGTTTTCATGGTGAAGATTCTCATATAAACACTGAGGTTAAGGCCAAATCAAGTAAACAGATCAACACAGAAATGGCTGCTGGATTTAAACCTCATTAAACATGTTAACTGAATGAAACTGCAGTCTACACATACTGTACAAACCTAAAAATACTGTTTAAAGCTTGAAATGTTTTTTTTTTCAAGAGTGACTCAGGAACCCTCTACAACCGTCTTTAACCTTGTTAAACATAAATGACTCAGCGATCATCTCCACTCAGAATTATTTGTGAGTGCAGCTAATTTTGAATTCTGTATTTAACAGAAAGAAAATTGCAATATTTAAGGAAACCTTATGTTTAATTTTGAAATATACTATGTTAACAGTAAACTATATAGCATCTGTACACTGTACATTTAAGCCAAAAATACATCCGTGCACTGTATGTTTAAGCTTTTTACATATTCCCATTCGGTTATTTTTCTAAACAGGGTGGCAATATTTCCGGTGTTAACTGTGCCACAGGAGTTCTATCACAATGATTCTTAACAAGGCTTCTTGTTGAGCATAAAGTCACAGTAGTTGTGATTTTCAAAATGAGTCCTTCTGTCATGTGTAAGAAAGGAATTTGTTCAGCGGGCTGTTCCTTTTCTGTTTAATTATTGTAATACAATGGAAATTAAAGCCTCAAGAAATGGGAAATCAGTTAATTTGAATAGAGCATGTCAGTAGTTGCATAAAGTATGCTGAGTAATTTAAAAGATCCAAAGACATCAAATTTCACATACTGTACTGTAGGTAACAGATGTTCTAAAAATTGTTCAGGCTAAACAAAATAAATAATAGGATCTTTGCTATTACATATATTTACATCACATATGAAAAAGAGCGAGCAAAAATACATAGGAAAAAAATATTTAGTCAGAGATGTTAGTCAAATGCTGCGAAAGCTCAAAGGGAACTGAATTGCTTGAAATGTCTGCCGCACCATGATGTGTGTAACGGCTGGCTTCAACATGCTTGCTGGCCGTGAGAGGCAGCAAACACACATACATACTGCATGCGTGATTTTTGTTTGATGTTCTCTCATTCATTAACAGCAAAGACAGACTGAGCCAAACACCTTGTGTTATGCACATCTAGCACAGTACATCAAAGATCAACAAGGCATTAACATGTTCTGGTTAAGTTCAAGGAGATGAATTTGCATACTGTAGATTTTCACCCAGATGCAGACCATAGGAAGTACTGCCAAATAAGGAAGAGCCTAAAAAGAACGAAGAAAGGAAAGAGGGAGGGAGGTGTAGGAAATGAAAGGAAATGGCCAGAAATTCCTAAACCAATAGCAAGGGAGCTTTTCCACTTGGCTCCATGATGTAATATGGCCTAATCACATACAAATATGTTTTTACACACATTAGCTATGAAATGTTAAGAGAGACTTATTTATACCTAAGAATCCGCTACGGTCTCTATCACACTCCCTCTGAATGATCAAGAACCGCCTACGATTGTCATGATTTACTTACTACACTTCACAAATTAATATGAATTTTCATGAAGTCAAGAACTGCTACTATTTGTTTTTAACCCATACTATTTATTTTAGCAAGACTTGTCGCAAGAATTGTGACAATTTGTTTTTGACCATAGAAAAGAGATATTGAGATACAGTAACTGTAAGAACAGAAGCTATGAAACTGTTGCATTCTTCTACAGTAAAAACCATCATACAGTATGTACGTAGTAGCATACTAAGGAGTTTGGTAGACAGATTTGGATTTAGCGATTTGACCGAAGTTGCTCCACCCCCTGTATGAGAGGTTTTTGCCAGTGCTCTAGTACGTAGGCAGCTCGATGATGTCTGCTGCAAAACTAAACAAGGAATTCAGGGTGTTTTTGGAAACTATAATCTATAACGAAAAAGCAATAGTGCTATTTAGCTTTCTCAATGGTATTGGAATCATTTAATGATTTTAACTTTTTTTTTTCTTGCTACAAATTATTTAAAGCCTATAAAATTGCATGATAACCTTTGAAAGGTAAGAATCTTGAACATCTTTATTGCTGCATGAGATATATATGAGGTATTTTTAATAAAGGATTTTGTAATATAGCAGGGACAGGTAAAGTGGAACCAATAAACATTCTCTGTATTAAAACATATTGGCAAGTCTGCATAACTCAAGATCTATATACTGTATGGTTTGAGGCCATTATGTTGAAAAAATTTCATGAGACTTGTATTATGTTTATGTTAGTCTCACCTACGCAAAGGACGTCAAGCTGACAACCTGACCCTGCAAACTGAAAAGACAGACATCACTCTGTGGGAGTATTCGTCACCTGATGTGCCCAATGACATGTGGACAGACCCTTACTCCTTACCCATTAAGGCTAAACTAAAAAAGCAAGAACTGGCCACCAAGCTGTCTTGGCTGGTTGCCTAGACGTTTTTCTTTAAAAGTGTTACAAAGAACAGGCTGGATAATGTAGTGTAATGCAAATACTTTATTTCAATGTCCTCTAAGGAAGTCAAGGATCCATTCATAATCCATAATTAAGCCTATGACAGCCATGTGGAGAGTTTTGAATAGACAACTGTGCCAAAGCTTGAAGAATGATTCCATGTCGAGTGCTTCATAAAAGGCAATGTATGCTAATATATATTCATACAGTGTCTGCAGAAAAAATTGTTGGTCATAAAAAAAAAGTTGATTTAATTTCAGCCTGTGCAGTCATTCTGTACTTTTCTGATTTATGTAGGGTATGTACGTTATGTTTTATCAATCTAACAACACTTGTGTAAAACGAAGGAAATAAAGTAGCCCCTTGTCCTTATGCACCAGAGAGAATACTCAGCTCCAGCGAACTTCTAATTACAAGAATGTGCAGTACAGTACTGCACCGTCTTTGGCGACTGCCCTTGGGGTACAGACTGAAAACAGAGACCAGAAATGAACCTATTCCATCTTAAAAGCTGCCATCAAGTATTCAGTGCTCAAAGGGAAGGGAAAATTAGTCACTGCACAATCTACTGGCCATTAACACAAGGACTGGATGAGTCAGATGCCCTTAACAGGAAGCACAAAGAAGAGTGTCAATCACTGCACTTAGTCGCAGTGGAAATCGTTGTGCTCCATGTGACTTGCTAGCACCTTTTCTTTTTCTAAAGCCAGAGAAGATATTAATTACAAATGATCATTTTGAATCGTTATCTGTAGTTAAAGGAATAAATTTGTAGGATATGTTAAATATGTAAGGTGATCACTGCAGTAAAAGCACAAAGGTTGCTGTCTGCTAGTTTGGAAAACTACTGATACATTGAACACTGTTTTAAAAGCACAGTCCAATCTAAGTTCACCAGATGCAGCCAGCTACTGCACTACAATAAGAAGAAGAACGGAGTGAAAGGAAGAAGAAGAAAAAAGAATGATCAAAATTCACTTTTTTTTCCCAGAGAAATGTGTGAAGAAGGTCATTCTGTCCTCTGCAGGCTGTTTAAATCAGGAAAGTAGGCACTGCTTTTGCAACCATCCAAGGTCACATACTGTATGTCTTCAGTTTTTCTTTACAGATAGCATCAAGCTCAAGCTACAGCAGAATTCAGTACCTTACTTGTCCTCAGCATGGCTGCAATCCCAGCATGCTTCTATTTACTTCAATCACTTGGCCTGAAATTACTACACATTTCATACATCAACAATGTGTGCTGAATCCGAAACTGCTTTTGCAAGTTGTGTTAAAAAGTACATGTGAGACACATTCGGATAACAAACTAGATTTGTTAGAATTAGAATTTATGGACAACAAGAACATAAAAATAAGATCAGTAAAATCTTAAGAGCTAATGAGTGCATACCTGCCAAAATATGCTGTCTATTGTGTTTCCAAGGAAGCCTTCACGGGTTTCAGAGGATAGAAGTTTTGGGCCCAATATCGTCATGAATTCATCAAAATCCACCTGTCCGTCCCCTGAAAAAAAAAATCACAGAGTCAGTGTATTCCTCCATAATTCTTTAATAGATATACAGTATAGGCAGAAAGGGAAGTACAGACTGTTTGTAGATTCCAAAAAGGTAGATATACAGGTAGGTTTTTCTGTTTTATAGGGTTTATGTGTAGGCTTTATAGAATTTATAGTCACATACATAAATGTGTATATTAACATTCATATAGACAAGAATGATTCGATGCATTAGTTCTTAAAGTTCTGCCCCAGTCATTATACGTCTCATGTCAGTCTGATGAATCATCACTAGAAAAGTCTATAAAGTGGAAAAGACATAAATTTGAGTTGCTTTCTTAAATGTCACTACAGTATCCACCTCCTCTAATGCAAACCTGGTCAAACCAAACTGGCACAATGCCTCTGGTGCCTAATCACAGCTCTCACTTCCTGAAGGATGAGTCAATTGCACTTAATTTGGTTTCGTTCCAGCACTGTACTCAATCCGTTAGGCACTGGGATGCTCAGACATTTGACTGGACTGACTGGCTGTATAGTATATGCCTTTTGACTATTTCTACAATGCTATGAGCTTGGGTAGATAAGTCGATAGGCTGTTAAGTCTATAGTCCTAAAACAGGACAGAAGTGAGCATAAATCTTAAAATCACTTAAGAGGACAACTATCCAGCCATCGGCACATACAGTACACCTAGCCTGGGCCATGTCATCTGTTACATTTAGGCATTTGGCAGACGCCCTTATCCAGTGCAACTTACATTTTTATCTCATTATACATCTAAGCTGTTAAAGGGCTATGGGACGTGCTCAAGGGCCCAATAGTTGCAACTTAGTGGTCATAGAATTTGAATGTGGGACCTTCCGAACCGTAGTCCAATGCCTTAACCACTGAGCTACCCCTGTACCCCTGTTAAATGGTTAAATAGCAATCATAGTGGTTATGAATAAACTACACATCTATCTATTCATCTGGTTCATTCATACATTTATTTATTCATTTATTTATTTACCAAGATACATTATTTCAGACTTTTCTCTCCATATTTAACATGATACAGCCATCAAAATACTAGTACACTTGACTTTTTGACTTATAATGCAGCATTCAGGTTTTTGTTTTTTTTTTGGGGGGGGGGGGGGTGTTAGGGGGCAAACAACTTAGAATTTCATAATTTGCCAATTTTTTTCCATTCTTCCATGCAGTGATCCAGACCTGCTAAACTGCAAATGGCAATCACTTCCAATCATTTCACAGGTTTTTGAAAGGATTTAGATCTCTGTCTAGGCTCTTATACCTCTTATACTAGGCTTATGCAAGAAGTTGGAAACTTTCTTCATCTTCAGCTGTCTACCCGAAGCCTCTAGGTTTTGTGCCAGAATAGATTGACTCATGATTCCCTCCATCTTGACTAAAGCCCCAGCCCCAGTTAAAGAGAATCCACTCAACAGCATGGTGCTGCCATCAGTCTGATTAATCACATGTATGGTGTTCTTTGGATGGTGAGCTGTCCTGTTTCTTAGAATTATCTTCAAAAAAGTTATTTTTTGGTCTTATCAAACCATAACATATTTTGGCACATGGTTTGAGTGATTGCATGTATGTTTTGAAAATTTTTGACATACTTGGATTTTTTTGCTATAAAATCCTGCACCTAAGAAATTAAGAAAATGTCCTACAGAAACAACTGGTCATTATTTGGGCTTTATCAGATACAGTAGATGCTGATACTGTGGATGTATGATAAATACCTTTGAACCTTCTGAGCGAAGTCACATAACTCATTATATAAAAAGGTGTGCATGATAATGTAAACCAAGTTAATATAAGTTTTTCTGTCCATAAAACATTTATATTTGACTTTCACACTTTAAAAATGAGAGGAAAGAGGAGAAAAAGAACGTGGTATGAAGATAAAGTTTTGCAGCTAAAGAAGCAATACAGTAGTACCTTTATAATAGATTGGGCTCTCTTACAGTTTGGTAGTCTTGGCACTAAAGAAAAGCCGGGTGGGGATTAGAGTGCAAGGTGTGAAAGAGGAAGTTCAAAATACCATGGTTTTGTAAGTAATAAAGTAATAAAAAGCAGCTTATGTTGAAACCAATGTACCTGACACAACATAGATGTGCAATGAGTAGACTGCATTACTGTTCTAGCAGCTATGTTTTTCCTGTATTGATGTTTGTTCTTAATTTAAATTCTGAGCTTAATAAAAAGACCTTTAAAATAATCGATATGAGAGCTAAAAAAAAATATTTTGCATTGTTGATTTTGAAAAAAAAAGCAAAGACAATGTTATTAAGGTGAAAATATAAAGTTAGATTTTGTGAGCACAAATGAATGTTTATCATCCTTTAAAATAATTCTGTTTTGTTGGAATGATTGGTGGGAGATCAGATCAGTGAGAGACTTGAATGCCTGTAAAAGGCATTGATTAATAATGATATATAATTCTGAATAAATTTCCACTTACTGTACATACAGTTTAACAATAACCAAAGCATAAAGATGAAAGCTGAGACCATCACTAGTGAAATAGGTAGCATGTACAATATTTGAGAAAAAGGAGGAGCTCAAGAAGTGTAGTTTGTTCTCCATTCTAGAAATAGCTCAAATCTGTCAGCAATTTGATGTTATCTAGCTTGTACGTCCACCATCGAATACTGTAATGTATTTAGCCAGTTCAGCTAATAAGAATCTAACTACACTAAAATCAATTCCAGCGCAAAATGACATGAATGAAATGAATTGTTTAATTTATCAATTACATTATCTTATCAACACATATCAGTATATGTATTCATAGCAAAATGTACCATTTTACTGTCTGTGCCCCATTTGCTAGGGTAGTTAAACATTCCTGCCCTAGAGCACAGAGTTTGTCTCTCCTGGCTCTGCAGGCTAATAAGAGACTAAACTGTGAGGTAACTGTGCCTTGCATTGTTCACTACAACCATGAAACAACCTTGGATCAGTTTATTAGAGGTAAAATTGAGCATAATAGTGAATTAATAGCACTGGAACCCCAAGAAGCCCAGACACAAATATAAGCTAAGGATAATCTCAGAGGACAAACAATTTCAGACATATACAGTAATGTGTCATCATGTGTAAAGGGGTCCAGGGGTAGCTCAGTGTTTAAGGCATTGGACTACGGTTCGGAAGATCCCAGGTTCAAACCCCACAACTACCAAGTTGCCACTGTTGGGCCCTTGAGCAAGACCCTTAACCCTCAATTGCTCAGATGTATAATGAGATAAAAATGTAAGTCGCTCTGGATAAGAGCATCTGCCAAATGCCTAAATGTGTCATGGTTTGCTTCCAAAGATCCGGACAATCTTGTATTTGTAATGCAATCTTGGCCTGGAGAACTATTCTTAAGAAATTTTTGGCTCTCATTTTGGGCAAGCTTTTGACTCTCATTTTCAGTCCAGTCCCTGTACCTCAGGTATAATGGTATTTTTTGTTAAAAGCCACACAGTGACTTATGAATCATTCAAGCATTTGAGGTTCTTACTGTACATAAACGACCAATTACTAAAATGTATCTTTGCAGCCTGTCACAGTAAAACATTTGTTCCCATTTTTTAAATTAAATTAAAGTTTATTTAATTGTATTTAATATGAAAAAATAAGGGGTGGCTCAAGACTGTTGCTCAGGTCTCAATTTTTGAAGGTCTCAAAAGGTCTCAATTTTGAAGCTGACACAAGTGTCATGTGCTGCTTGATCTTGGCATCTTGCTGTTTTGGTTGGGTGCTGTTGAATAGTGCTTGTTTGCTTTGTATTTAAGTATTTCTTTTTTATCAAAAGTGGTTAAGGTTTCAGAAGCAGACCAGTCATAAATAAAATAATCAATAAAATTTTACTTTTAAATGTTAAAACAAGCCATCATTGCTGAATGATGGTTGGCTTCACTGATCCTAGACTTCATTCCAGAGGCCACTGTTACTGTATAGGAGTTAGTTACAATATATACCTGTGGCCCCTGGCCTTCTTCTTGCAACATTCTCACACACACTTGTAAACTAAGGACAATTTTAAAATGCTAATAAGTCTACAGTGCATGTCTTTCGACTGTTAGGAGAAAAATGGGAAATACATAAAGCACTGGGACAACTTGCATCCTCCAGGGACACAGAATGAATGTGAGATTCAAAACCCCAACCATTAAGGTACAGTACAAGGTAACAGTGCTAACCACTTAGCTGTTCTGCTCCATAGTGTGTAAGAGTTGTGATTGTTTTACTGGCAAGCCGGAACATAGAAGCATGAATGTGACATGTTGCACAGGGTTTGGCCAGAAAAATAAGGAGACAGAATACACAATTCCTCCATTAACATAGTCACAAGAATTAGTGGATAGAACAGACAGAAATACAATTAAGCATTTAAAAATATCATCCAACTTCAAACAAATTACACTGCAACATCTAAATTTAAATAAACACAACAAATTTCATTATTTTATCGGTAACAAACAAAGAAAGACCAGTTTATGCTGAAAAACTTCATGAGGCATTCACTGATATTCTCCTGTGACCTTCACTAGATGTTTACGCCCACTATCAAAAGATGATTTTAACATCATTAAAACATCCATTAACACTACACATGCTTTCGTATCCTATTAAAAAAATATAAAAGTGTAAAATAGTTTTTAATGTTAGCTTGTGGAAAGCAAATTATAAATAAAGCTCTCGAGCACATGGGTTTAATTCTCACGCAAAATACCACGAGAACAGACAGGGCAGAGATTATTTTCAAAGAAAGCAATTTTTCTTTCAGCCCATTAAGCAACATGTGTTTGTCTAAAACCACGAATTTGATCATTTGCATGTACTGACATACACTATATGGACAAAAGTATTTGGCCAAACCTGTTAATTATTGAACTGAGGTGTTTCAATCAGGCCACTTAGCCCCAGTGAAGGGTGTAGATTTACAAATGTATAAAATGTTAAATCTAGCTTCCAACGTAATAGTATTAAACTGAAAGAGTTATGTACATTGGGTTTTACATTTTGAGGTAAAGTTGGTGACATTCTAAGAAGATCAAGTCTGGTAGCCCAGATGTCTGAGACATTAACCTTTTGTTAATCAGGGCTGGGGAATGTCCGTTACCAGGCTGATTCCTGTACTACACTATGCTTTGTTTAGATTGTCTCCACCTCTTTGTATCCCTCCCCCTTGAAAAGTATAAACTCTCCAGAGCTGAGTTTTAGTCAGAATTGGATGACTACAGCGATGCACTGCGAGTTCTCAATAAAGAGTAATTTCTGCTTGAAAGATATCCCAGTGTCTCCTGGTCTCTGATTCGACAAAGGGAAGAAAAAGTTCCCAACAAGGGCAATCTTATTGCTTCAGAATACCAGACAGTGCCTTGCTTCCAACTTTGTGGCAACAGTTTGAGGAAGGCCATTTAAAAAAAAAAAATTTCTATTTTGCACAAAGCAATAACTATAAAGACATAGTTTGATGAGTTTGGTGTGGAAGAACATGACTGGCCCGCACAGCCCTGAGTCCTGACCTCAACCCCATCAAGCACCTTTAGAATGAACTGTAACAGAGATTGCGAGCCAGGACCTCGTCCAGTATCAGTGCCTGATCTTGTACATGCTCTACAGAATGAATTCCTACAGAAACACTGCAAAATCTTGTGGACACCCTTCCAAAAACAGTGGAAGCTGTTATATCTGCAAAAGCGGGATCAACTCCATATTGAAGTACTGTACAGTATATGTATTTGAGTACAATGTCCAAATATAAACCTGCCCAAATACTTTCGTCCATAGAGTGTACTGTATGTAAATTCAACTGCATTGATTGAAAACATGTGAGCATTTGCTTTTTAACCTTTATTGGAAAAAAGCTATTAAATGAAGTTCGTACCGTATACTGTACTGTGTACAGTGAACTGCAAGTGTAAACCACACAATTTCATATGCATGTTATATTTATAATCTCTGTTTATAGCTTGTTGTTTGCTGCAGTCTTTGTGTGGATTGTGGACTCTATGTCATTCTGGCTATATTTTCCTTAGCAATGTTTACATGAACAACATTTCTTCAGTCTGATTACAATCATTCTGATTACAAATTCCAACTCAGCTGTTTACATGAATGCTGATCCATGTCCAAAGTGGTTCTGCCTGCTGAGAAGCATACAGTAATGGAGCCACAAGTATGATTGAAGAAGAAGGTGGTTTTCTTCCTCCAGCTTTGAGTTTAGGGTAGGTTTCCCATCTTTTCTGATAGAATCTGCCTTTTGTTATAAAAAATTCTGTCTCTTTTATGATTGATTAGATGCTTTACTACATATGAAATTCCAGCCAATCAGTGACCTTTCTCAGCCAACAATCACATGATCAAACATTACTCCACATGGGGCATACATGTATGATACAGTAGAATAGATTTATTCCAACAAGACAGAAATGATCAGATCACGTGTTTACATGGCTGATATTTACTTTTTGAATGGATTATCTGATTGAGGTGTTTATATGATGCATTTTTACTCAGTTTGAGATACTATTCCTAATATTAGTAAAATAGGGTTACGGTCCATGTCAACCTACCTATTGGCTTTCTGCATGTTTTCTCCTTCTCCTGCATGCTTTCAATCTCCTGCATGCTTTTATGCAATACTAAGATATTTGGATAATTAACCCCTCAACATTCTCAGCGTTTCAAAACTAAAATATCGACA
This sequence comes from Dolichallabes microphthalmus, assembly GCA_026413445.1. NCBI lineage: Eukaryota > Metazoa > Chordata > Actinopteri > Siluriformes > Clariidae > Dolichallabes > Dolichallabes microphthalmus. The sequence goes on from JAOTQY010000050.1 coordinate 8,164,467, forward strand.
TAGAACAGTTGCTGAAAGCACATTTCTGTCGCTGGTTATTTTTTGTTATGGAAAAAAAAAGTTTATTTTATTTTATGCAAATGTTAAAATTTTTATATTTTTTGTGCTAAAAGCAGGAAATAAAGCTACAGTATACTAATACAGTAAGTGCACTTTTAAATATTCATTCTAATAACCGTAATTATTAATACTCCACATTTGATTTATGTAATTTACCCAGAGGTGTCAAGTAACGAAGTACAAATACTTCATTACCTTACTTAAGTAGAAATTTTTGTATCTATACTTTACTGGAGTAATTATTTTTCAGCCGACTTTTTACTTCTACTCCTTACATTTTCACGCAATTATCT
>JAOTQY010000050.1:8173294-8184881 GCA_026413445.1 Dolichallabes microphthalmus
TGCAAATAAATTCTTTAAAAATCCTACAATGTGATTTTCTGGATTTTTTTTTTCTTATTTTGTCTCTCATAGTTGAGAGACAAAATAAGAAAATAGTATACCTATGATGAAAATTACAGGCCTCTCTCATCTTTTTAAGTCGGAGAACTTGAACAATTGGTGGCTTACTAAATACTTTTTTGCCCCACTGTATATGTTTTATGCCAATTTCTATTTTTTTTTATATCTCTTTGAATGATATTTCATGGATGGTACAGAATGAAATGGCTTTTAAAAAGGCAGATTAAATGGCGTGGCTGAGTGGGTTTGAAATTATACTGTTCTAAACACCAACGCTTCCTTTATTTTAAGGTCAAAAGCATATAATGAATACCTCTGAACACCACAGGATGATGATGATGAACTACAGCACACGTACACGGCTTAAAATGGTTCTAGTTAGCTAGCTAGATCGTCAGTCTTAATGTCATATTTTTGATATTTAGTCTTTAACCATTAAACAATGTTTTTAATAATATTATTGCTGAATTAATACAGCAGATAGACATCTCCCGAAGCCCTACTAAATGAATTTTGGGAATGTAAAATTGGCTGAAGAGGCATTCGACCTAGGAGTTTACTGTCTATTTGGTCATTGTGAGGTTTTAATGGTTTAAATAAATAAAATCCAAGCATTATCTACTTTAACTAACAAATGGACATTTTTTAACTGACATGGGTCACTCAATTGAATGTTTCAATCAATGATGTATCACAATGTTTACAGTGATGACACCAATAACAAGAGCAATGTGCACAGATGAATGAAGAAGTTGAAAGAAGGGGAAACCAGCATTGAAGACAAACCAGACAGTGGAAAACCATTGACTCTAGCACCTATATCAATGAATGAATGAAAAAATTATGCCCATATTTTGTTAATGTAGTGAAAGCATGTGGGGAAAAGATTCTTCATGCTACCAGAACCACTCGTTCACAATTTGAGTCCTGAAATATCCTCATGCCTTGAGGGGAAAAATTCATTGATGTGATACCCTTGTCATTCAGCATATTCAGGTCATCAGCTGACTTAATTAAATTTTTTGCCACATAGCATTGCTAACCCTAGACCTGACCAACTGAAGCAACCCAAGATCATAACACAGGCTTGTACAGTGGCCACTATGCATGATGGGTGCATCACTTCATGCTCTACCCTCCTTACTCTGATGCAGCCATCACTCTAGCCTAGGGTCAATCTGGACTCATCAGACCACATGACCTTTTTCCATTGCTCCAAAGTCTAATCTTTGTGCTCCCTACCAAATTTAAACTTTTTTTCTGATTAATCTCAGATATCTGGTTTTCTCATGGTCACATACAGTAGCTGTTAGGAACAATTCTACAAAGTTTTGTTACTTTTGTGGAAATTACTTTTGCTACTACAGTAACATAGCTGTGATTTCTAGTATAGATACAGTATTCAGTAATGTGTCATCCAGGACTGATCACTAATAACGGTCATTCTTTTTATTTTTTTACTGACCCAATTTCTTCAATGAAGCTGATGGTTCACACCATGATATTTCTAGGTTTTAATCATGTGCTGGACAGTTCTTAACCCAATTCCAGTCATATTAATTCTTGATTTGCTTGATACAGGTCAGTAATTTTCCTTTCCTGGACTTCTACATCTTACGCCTGAATCACCCTGATGCCCCTGCACCATTACATGCACTTGAAATATAATTTATGCTTCAAAGCAGGTGGGGGAAAAAAACAGAACCTTCTGTTATAAAAGCAGTGATTAAAGCCGACCAACAAATCAGCTACAAGTGTGTCTGATTTATTTTTGTGTATAACTGCTCATAAATATATATAAGTTCCATGGATGAGTCAGGCCACTGAGTGGCTGTCTGTGTCTGAGACTAAGCTGAAAACAGCTCTCATTTTGCAAATGCAGTTCCACCATAAAAGCTGCTTTACAATATGTGAATGCTAGGCTGTAATGTGACATCAGGCTGACACTGCACATTTTTATAAGATTAAAAACTAAAAAAGCAAGAAACAAAGTATACAAATAACAGTATCTCTGCAGGATGACAATGGATTCAGCGGAGTGGAAGTGGAGAAGAAAATAGGAGGCACATTTATTATGATTATGTTTATGATTATGTAATGTTTGTTAATCAGTTGCACATCTGTAATTCTAAATATATGTGGTATGTGTGCTTAATCTTAATACAGTCAATAACAATAATATCAATACACCAGTATACAGTATGAAGGTGTATGAAATTCCCATTTTTATAAAGGTAAAAACCAAATAATATTCATTTTTATAATTTTGTAGTGGAATACTAGAATTAATTTAGGATTGAAGAAGTAGAGGTTCTTGTTTATAAATTATGCTGAAACAAATTTGAGCTTACAGTACTTAGATATCTGTATTAAATTCACGGTTGAAATTGTTCTGTTCTATTTGGAGGTGATTTTCTAATTTTAAGTCTTTATTTTAAACAAGAAGTTTAATTACAGAGACATGTGTAAAATGTAATGCACCCTCTTTTTTGTTTAGACACCTTTAGTGAACCTCAACTGTGCTTCCATGTTCTTTTTAGGCAGAAGAGGTTTTTTTTCTCGGCAACACTGCTAAACAAATTGTACTTGTTTAATCACCTTCTAATTGTGCTGTAATGGACTAACATTTTCAGTAAATCCTATATGGTCTGAGATGTACCTTTTGGGTTCTTTGTATTTCTTTAAACATTGCATGGCTTGATCATGGGGTGAATATACTAGACTTTTGGAAAGATTGGCAAATGTCCTGGGTGATAATCTTTCTGTCTGTAGAATGTTAAACTCCCAATTGAAAATGGGCTTATAACCTTTTCCAGATGTGCAGGGACAACAGATGTGCTTCTCTATGAACACTGCTTATGTTACTGCTGAATGCTTAAGGCCAGCAAACTGCCAAAACTTTTGTTTTATAGAGGTCTACACACCTGCTCATGATCCATTAATCAAGCGCTGATGATTAGCAGCACCTGCCTGCAACTTACCCTCTTAAATCCTGTTCGTGCAGTGAGGGAGTACTTAGTTTTGCCTGCATGTTTCTTCTTTTTGTCTTCATTTTTCTAAATAATTAGTGTCAAGGTAAATAAAATTATATTTTGTTGTTCGTCTGAGGTTGTATTCGTATATACACACACAAAAAATATAGAATTAAAATTGAGGGCACAAATTTTTATAATTTATAATTTTATAATTTTATAATCTGCAAATAAAACAAAACAACTCCAGTCCTAAATGTAGAAATCTTTAGAAATAAGTAGATTCATATACAGCAATCAGCCATAAAACTAACAACTGTAGTAGTAACAATAATTAGGTGAATTGAATAATACTAGTTATCGATTATATACCAGTAAACTGGTGACAGAATCATGGTGCATAAGCAGCACCCAATGCTCACCTATGCCTTTAGGAACCAAAGGCCAGCCTGTCCAATCTGATCCCACAGAATAGCACAAATAGGAACCAAACAGGAACCAAATAGGAACCAAAATTCTAGATGCTTTAAATGTTAATAGTTTTAATGATATGGCTGATCAATATACAGTATATCTTAATCTTCAACCAACAATGAGAAATATCAGGTCAATTACATTATATTCAAGAGATTTGATCTATTTTATGAATAGCAATTTCATCTTGCTGAGTACATGGAGTATCCAACTGATAATATAGAATAGAAATTGGGCATTATAACATCCTGATTAATTTCTGGTCAAACACTTTTATTTTATATAAGCCAAAGGTAACTTCAGACTTGATAAAAAACTATGTTATAATGTTGATATGAAATATAGGAGATTATACAGAATACTACAAAACAATCTGGAAAGTTGGAAGCATCTTCTAAAGCATCTTTGTATGTTGTAGAATTACATTTCATCTTCACTAAAACTAAGGTGCCTTTACCACATTCCCAGGCTGTTCATGTTTGTAGCAGGAATGTGGAATGAAACTATGGCAATTTGTGACTTATCATGACGATTTTTAACATTTTTAACATACATTTTTTATGTTTTTTAAATAGCGGCAAATCATACTGTAGGAGTTCTGCATTTTTGCACGCTACAATCATGTACAAAGATGCAGAAAATCACCTACAGTATGAAGTCCTGAAGAAGTTCTACAAGTAAATTATTTTCCATCCACAAGTAAAAGTAGACAAGTATGTTTTTTTGTTTACTACAAAGTAAAAAAGAATGTTTTCTTAGCCAGTGATGGTGGAGTCATACCAAACTTTGACAATCTCCCCAGGATTTCCTAAAATCTTGCGATTGAGTAGGAATCCAATTTGGTAATGTAGGAATGTAGGGCCTGTAGGAATATAGAGTATAGAGCGCTGACTTCAACCCTACTGAACACTTATGCGGAACTGGAAAGATGGCTATCCACTAGACCTTCACCACTCACACTCCAAACCTAGCGGAAGCCTTCTCAGAAGAGTGGAGGTTATTATAGCAGCAGGGTGTTCAGTACCTTTAGATGTATAGGGTACTACAAAAATCTATGCATGCTGTTCATTTAATAAAAATTGGGAATGCATAGTACTTCAGATTTAACTTGGTGTTGAGACACAGGAGACATAGTGCTTTATATTAACATTAATAATTCAAACTTGCTGCCACTCTGATTTGAAAAATGAAATCTCCTGAAAATACATACTGAGTGACAGAGACTGATATGTATGAAACTGTTTAGATCATAGACCATATATAAATGTCAGAAGCTTTTCAGATAGATTATTCACATTGAATATTATACATTCATGAAATTGTGCTTGTTTATGGAACAAATCAACATAAATTGCTGTAGTAAATTACCCCATTGTGTGAGTGTGTGTTTGTGTGTCATGCTTCTCGCTCACCATCCAGTTCCTCTGCAGAGATACTAGCCAGCTGGTCACTATCGCTCTGTTCAGACAGAGAGCGGCTCAGATAGTTGCCTTTATACAGCAGCCCTGCCGTCACATGATGGAAGGGCATCTTCTCCCTAACCACGATGGAAAAAAACAAACTGATAGGTAAAGTCAGTGATTGTGCTTGCAGTTAACTCACAATAGAATCCAGAAAGAAAGAAGCTTTATAAATGTGCCAACGTTCATTCGTTCATTCATTAATTCATTGATTTATTCCAGTGTTTATCAGCAACAATGCATTGCTCTGAACCTAAGAAAAGAATTGAAAACTTTGCTGAGTGTTCTATTACAATTTCACTTCTATATCCTGTACAAGGTCGCGGGTCCTAGAGCCTATTCCAGGAGACTTAGGGCGCAAGGCAGGGTACAACCTGGACAGGGTGCCAATCCATCACAGAGCCACTCATATACACACACTAAGGACACACTAGGACAATTTGGTAACACTAGTTAACTTATTCTGCATGTATTTGTACTCTGGAAGGAAACTGGAGTACTTAGAGGAAACACACCCAGCATTTGGAGAACATGAAAACTCCTACTACGCCATCGTACCGCCTTCCACTGTAATTATTCCAATAAAATTATTTAAAGAGCACTTTAAATAATCCGGAATAGTTAACCAACGGAAAAGTTGGATAAGCAAGCAAACAAACAAACAAACAAAAATAATTAAACTATTGTATCTATTGGATTCTTGTATACTTTCTTATTTCTTAATTATAATTCATTCAGTAAACAAAACAACAGATACAAACATAATACAAGATCCATAATTTAATAATTTAAATTTATTAATACACCCTTAATCAAACTGTAACTAACAAAACATTGTGTTTGATTTTTAAGACATGAATTTTCAACATTTTTGCAGACAGGGACTGTTTCCGGCTGTAAAATTCCCTGTATTTCATAAAATAGATACATAAAAAGTAATAATTGCAGTGCAAAGAGTTTAAATTTGCACTTTGTTATCCTCTAAAACTACTCTAGTATATGTTTAAAAATATTTGTAAAAGATTTAAATAAAGAATTATGCATCATTAAACAATGTGTACTGAAGAGCTCAAAAATCTCAATTAGCAACAAAAATTCATCATGACTTGTCTATTCTTTGTCATGCCTGTGTCTATTCTCACTATTCAGTGAGATTTCAGTTTGACTCCGTAACCCAAAACCTGGCCAACCCTAAACACACGAGGCACTACAACCTTTTTCATGGAAAATCAGCATCAAAAATTCCATCAGGTCATCGTAGACTATGTGGTTAGGGATCAGAGCCCATAAACAGTGTGAATACCCAACAGGGGCCTGGGTCACAGTTGGGTGTAAAAGAGAGAAGAAAAACACAGCCAATACACACACGCCAGATGGAAACTACAGCCCACTGAAGGTCGATTGGCTGATTGCTGGCTGCTGAGTGTAAAAGATGGATGCTGCTGGGAGACCAGCAGTCATGAACCCAACAGCCAGCCAAGTAATGAAATGGGTGATTATAAATCAGTGAGTGAAATTAAATCAGGGGTGTTTTTCTGCTGAGGTGTGAAAAATGACTTTTCATTCTAGTAAATTCTCATGGTCTGGGTCTGGATATGATTCCTACAGTATTATTAATAATGCATTATTTTCCAGGTGCTTGTGCTCCATATGTCTTTCATTAACGATCAGAAATTTACTTCAACCTTATTACAGAGTGTGTATTATACTCAATTCATTTAATCACTACTGACTGGCTGTAACTGGCAGTTAACAGTGGCAGCATAACAGAAGATTTTCAAAAACAATTCTTCAAGGCCATGGTCACTAATATCTAGCTGTATGCAACCATTTACATTATTCTTTGCTATGAACTCTGGTGCCTGGTGCTTGGCTGGCTATAACAGTGTTCTTGGCAGCCACTAAGGCCTCAGGACTTTAAATCATAAGGCCTGTCTATATTTCCCACATGAATGCACCTTTACATTGAAAGCATCCAAGGCTTTCTTTTTTTAATGTTCATTGCACTGACCATAAACTCCAACACATTTTGCAAACAGAGATGGAGGAGAAAATAAATCATGATACTAGAAATATAACAGCCCAGATGAGCAGTACAGTTTGACAAATTTAATTAAGCTAATTATCTAGAGGCGTCCCGTTTGCCAAGGCATTACAATATTCTTTTTCTGTCTATAGATTTTGACTGATGAACAATAGAGTAGTTTCTTGTAGCTTACAAATTGCAAATCTTGTCACGAATGTTATCCTTTGGATAATAACGTGTTATCTTTGGATAAGGTGTTATTCTTAATAATATTATTCGTTTTATTTCCACACAGATAAGGAATAAACACAATACTTCAAAATACATCTATGAAACAGCCGGCATCCTGGGCATAAATTACAGGATGATGATGATGATGATGATGATGATGCATTCCGAGATTTTTCTTTATGTTACAGGAATTGTTTATTTATTTATTTATTTTGCATGGTCTCTTTTTGGAACTAAATAAATCGAAAGTTAACCAAAGACTACTTATTTGTACTCAATAAATAAATAAATAAATAGTAACAAAAAGGAAAAGGAGAAAAAATGAGAAAACTACTTCTATTATGCAGTGAGATGTAGAGTACTCTGCAAAATGTCATTGACCAATGACCATTTTTCTTCATATTAAATTTAATTTAATGATGTAGATTAAATTAAAGAAATGGGAACAAATGTGACAGACTGAGAAAGATACATTTAAAAATGTTGAGATTGTCTGTTCATGTAATAATCTCAGCAGCAATCTTATTTCCCCTCTCGTCTGGCATCACCAGTATACTAATCACCTGCCTGAACATATGTCATCATCTGCACCTGTTTCTTTCTGGTTCATGCCTTAAGTTAGATGATTTTATGCTTGAATGATTCATAGGTCAGTGTGCGTCTTAATAAACAAAAAACATTCCTCTGAAAATGGTCAGGTGCAGGGACTGGACTGAAAATGAAAGCCAAAAACTTGCCAAAAATGCACGCCAAACATTCTTCAGGAAGCCTGGAGAACTATTCCTCAAGACTACATAAAAAATCCAAGAAAGTCTGGCTCTTATAAGTAAAAATATATGAAATAAAATAAAAACAAGCATTAGATCAAGACTTTTGCCTAGGACTGTAGTTTCAGACCGTGTTATTATTTCATCATATGTTTTAATCCATACTGTAGTGTATAAACTGGAAGAGACTGAAGCCGAGCCCCCCGTGCAGTGTCTTGAAACCACTTTGAGCTGAGAAGAGGATGACTAATCCAACTGCTGTTCTGCTAAAGAGCAAAGCCTTTCAAATCACATTTTTTAAGTAGAAAAGGTCACTGAAAACACCTTCTACATTAAAATAAACCATAGCACAGGTGAAATACAGCTGGCAGCAACTTTGATTATAAGCACTTTGTCCAGCTAGGCACAAAATTTTGGGTAACAAAAAAAAATAATAAATCTTCCCCATGCTGTCTTATAAATGATATCTCTAAAATACAGAATATTTGAATTTATTAAAATATTCCAGAGTATCTGGAAGGTGCATTCACAAGAAACAGCAGTATAATTAATTTTGAGGACAGATGTGAGAGTACTTGTGCAGGCTGAATAAAATATAAAAGTATAAAATATAATCTCCTTGGAAAAAAAATTCCAATCTTGAAAACAAAGTGGGAAAACTTATCCATGTAAAAACAAATCAAAAAGAAAAATCTCAGATATAAAAACACAACTGAGATAATATTTCCCCTTAGAAACAATCATATAAAATAAAAACAGATGATTAAACACTGAGTAAGATCTATGGAGAAGAGAAAATCTGTAAATTATACAAAAACAACAGCACAAAATATTCTAACAAAACAAGCAAAGTAATTCAAGTCAGGTAATCTTCTACCACCTCGAATCAACATCTCTATAGTGAATGCATCTTTTAAGCTCAGCCCTGGCACCCTGCTTCATCTTACCCATTCTGATGGCACTCCTCAGGGTACTGCAGTGTCCCGTCCTCCTCACCACTGCTCCAATTTCCCTCCGGCTGCTCCTCTGTTTCCCTCTCTGGATCGGTGCCCTCCATTGACAGAAAAGAAGCAGGCACCGGGCAGCTCAGCCCGACCACCTCCTGTATCAGCTCCTCTCCCAAAGGAGCATGGAGCACAAGTGTTAAATCCCAGGCTGGTATTTCAGCAGGTAGTCACTTGTCCATACCCAAATGAAACTGCAGCAGCTGCGAGTTCATTAGACGAGCTCTGTGATTAGAGTAGATCATCCTCTGCGGTTCAGAATGTAGGTGCAGTAATGTCTCAAGACGAGCTGCTCCATTGTGATTTGCGAGCGAAGGCGCTCCCATAAAGTACTTATGCAGCACACAGTGCCTCTTGAGACACTATAACCATTTCAGCTGCACTTACTAGAGGGCTATCAAGGGAATCAGCGTCACGTGAGGTTCAAGACACATCCTCACCTGTACGTAGGATGTAACAGATGTTTAATTATTTTTTTTTACAAAGCCTTCTGCGGCTTAGAGAAAACATATCTTTAACTAGATAACACTTTTAGTGTTATTTGCTGAAAACATTGCTATAAAACTTTTTCTTTTCTACTCTGGATTGCAGATTGCAACATATAAAAGATGCACTCATCAGCAGTCTGCTGTGTCTGAGCTGTGATGTATATTGAATGTGGTGAAATCAGAGCAGTGCACTTGAAGTGAATTCCATAATAATATGTATTCGTTTTATTTCCACACAGATAAGGAATAAACCCCAAACTTGAAAATACATCCATGAAACAGGAAAATCTAAACCTGGACATGACTTACAGGATGATGATGATGATGATGATTATGCATTACTAGATAATTTAAAAAAAAATTATTATTACAGGAACTGATTATTTATTTATTCATTCATTCATTTTGCATTGTTTCTTTTTTGGAACTAAATAAATCGAATATATTTGCTTTTTTTTTTTTTTTTTGCTGAACCCGCATAATGAATCAAGCCTTTCAGAAAGGAACAAGTGAACCAGTGTGCGTTATGGTTTTGATTTACAGTAAGCATAAATGAATCAGACAACAGGTGCTGGAGCTCCCAAATGAAAGATTTTGCCATGAACACTGTGCATGAACTGTAGTGCTTTATTTTTATTATAAAACAAAATGTATTCCTCATATTTATTCATATTCAAACTTTTAAATGCTCACCTTTAAGAGTGAGATCCACGGTTTGGAAGTGATAGCTGCTCAAATCCGCTCCGACATCCGATTCAAATGAGCTGTGGGAGGGAAAAAAATGCACGACTGAGAAATAGCTGTCCAGTGGTGTGTGGGTTTAATGGCTAGTCCACTGGTTTGGACTGCATGAGTCCAAAACGCGTCCTAATTCCTGAGCGTCAGCGCAGATCGATCGGTTAATCAGCTTCCAGTCAGTTCCCGCGGCTCTCCATCATCTCCTCCACACCAGCCGCGAGACTCGGGGGTTGCTTTTGTTTGTTGTTGTTGTTGTTGTTGTTTTCCTCCCTTTGACTGTGGACATATGAAAGGTATCTCAAGAAACTCCTGCTCACCAAAAAAAAAAGGTGACTAAAACTCGGTGGAGGGAAAAAACTGCCCCAAAAGGGAGCAATAAACACACACACACCGGAGTTTTGTCTAACGTTATGGATGCGCGCGAGCTGCTCTGCTGCTTTCCCACGGTTACCTTCACAGCTAACATTAACCCGTGCCTGGCTCTTACACCAGCACTACCGGGCTACATGATGGGTTCCAACGCCAGCGCATACCCTTACCAAAATGATTACATTAATATGAAATGACTTGGCTACGTGTCCATAGGCAGACGGAAAAGAAGCAGAACCCTATGTGTACACTATTTATAGTCCATGCTTACTGAATGCACAGAACATAGCCTGACAACATTCTGTGGAGGTGTACTATTCAGTCAATTTACCCCATATTAGCTAGACATGTTTCAGACCTACAGCGGTTTCGCATGCGTCAAAATGATGTACTTAAATAGTACTCATTGTCTATAACGCTTTATTCTGTACACAGTATGACAGGGAGAGACACCAGGAGACTTAGGGTATGAGGCGGGGTACATCCTGGATTGGATGCCAATTCATCGCAGGGCAGACACACTCACAGCAGAACAACACTGTAGGAGGAAACCGGAGTACCCGGAGGAAACCCGCCAAGCACAGGCGGGAACTGAACACGGACCCTGGAGGTGCTAACCACTACAGCACTACGCATTACTACAGCAACACAAGATAATAATACAGTACACTACAGTACATGCTGTGAGTACAGTGTGTGTTAACCTGACCATCACATGCATTGATGCTTGTTGAACATCCAGTTCCAGAAATAGCTGGTACAGTATAAGCCAGTTCAGTTCAGTTTTATTTGTACAGCAATTTTAACATTAGATGTTGTCACAAAGCATTCATTCATTCATTTTCTATACCGCTTAATCCTATGTTCAGGGTCGCGGGGGGCCTGGAGCCTATCCCAGGAGACTTCGGGCACTAGGTGGGTTACACCCTGGACAGGGTGCCAATCCATCGCAGGGCACACACACATACACACACTCACACACCCATTCACACACTACG
>JAOTQY010000050.1:8202454-8214265 GCA_026413445.1 Dolichallabes microphthalmus
GTAGAACGAATAATTTGAGTTTCCATTATTTCCTATGGGAAAATTTAATTTGGTTTACGAGTGTTTTGGAATACGAGTCCGCTTCCGGAACGAATTGTGCTCGTAATCCGAGGTTCCACTGTTGTTGATCTTCCGGGTGGAATCCGAGGTTCCACTGTATTACATAAAATATATATTTAAAAACCAATTACACTACAACATTTAGAATAGTTAGAGTTCAACATAGTGCTTAGAGCACTACCAGTAATTTCTCAGTACATTAATTTTCTTTCCCCAAAAAAAAACAAAATAATTCATCTTACTAAAGATTCAATTATTTTGCTGATAGTCTCGATTCATTACTTGTCCACTTGGCCATGGAGAAAATGTAATGATTTAGTCATTATGTGGTTCTCTTGATGAACTAAAGCACAGATTTTTTATTCAGTCTTCAGATACCTATCTGCTTAGACTGGATACACCTCACTCATCTTCCTTTTTATTCTTCGAACACAGGTCAACTAATCTGTAGCCTTGTGGGGTAAAATGATCTGAATTACTGTAGATGCTTAGAAAATAAGAACAAAACACCTGTTCTGTATAAGGGAATTTGAAGGAACTGTCAATTAGAGTACAATATTTGTGACTGATATGACCCTGATAACTAAAGAGAGGGAATATATATGTGAAAAGAAGAAAACATTAGGGCTTACCTTAATCTCGATGAAGTCTGGCTGGCCCAGTGCAATAAGCTCAGCATAGGCTTTCAGCTCATCTATGTTCCATGCCTTCACCAGGGTCAGGCGGTATACTGTACGTTGTTGCTACAAAGGGCGAGACATGAACAAAGGGAATCTTTAACAAAAAGTGAAATCTAACAAACAGAGCACAGAACTCAATCATACACTGCTTGGTGACATTCTGCCCCACAACTAACTATTCCATAAGACATGCAAACATATTCCATAGAAAGATAAAAAGTCTTCTTTTTATACCTGCACCGTTATATTTTCTCATACAGTCGTTTATTTACCAATGGCCGAAAAGGGTAAATGAAAGAGCTAAGCTTTAAAATACGCAAATCTCTCCATATCTTTCCAAACAGTCTTAAACCCATTATAACCCAGAATGCACCAGCACAGAAATGCTAAAGAAAGGCTATGCATTCATGTGACAATGGCTACTCCTCAGTTCCATGTCTGCTGATTTCCCCTGTCAATCATTCTGGAGAATATGCTCTCTTTAGTATTTCTAACAATAACTGGCAAGAGGCATTACAGAACCTGTCAAAAGATCTCATAATATCCATATCAACTAAGCTGAACAACAAAGGGAGTGGAAGAGTGAGATCAAGAGAGAGAGAGAAACAGAGAGAGAGAGAGAGTCAAAGAGATTTTCCCATTTATCCACAGAAAATTACCAGGGGGGAGATTTCCTCTTGAGCATATAATGAACTCTAAACTTGATATGAGACCCTCAATAGGGCATCTGTGCATCTCTAGGTACTGTACACACATTCATTGACACACTTATTTACACCTAGGGCAATTTAGCCCTGCCATTCTGGCAACTGCCATGTTTTTCAGAGGTGAGAGAAAACCGGAGAACCTGAAGAAAGCCCATGCAGTCATGTAGGGAACAAGCCAAAATCTACACAGACAGTAATCTGATCTCAGTATACATACAGTACTATAGATCCTTGAGCTGAGATCCAGCCATTCACGGTTACTTTATCACACACCACCTACCTAAACATCGTTGCTGATCGAGTACACCCCTTCATGGAAACGGTTTTACCTGATGACATTAGCCTCTTTTAGCAGGAAAATTCAACTGGCACAGTGCAACCATGCTTCAAGAACAGTTCGAAGAACACAACAGTTTGATGTGTTGATTTGGCCTCCATATTCTCCAGCTCTCATGCCAATCGAGCATCTATGGAATGTGCTATAAAAATAAGTCTGATTTATCAGCACATCTTCAGAGTTCCAGTGAAGTGAGGGGCCAGGGCTAAAAGGGGGACTACTTATTATTAGGTGAGTGGTCACAATGTTATGGCTGATCTGTGTATATCCACATACACATTGGCGATATGTCTTTAAAAAAAAAAAAAATAAATAAAAAAAAAAAAAGAATTAAAGAGGTCGAGGAACTTGACCTTGGAGTCTTGAAAAGATTTCCTGAGCAGACGAACACGACTCATCCATACAGAACACAAGACGAGCCAAGGACACACTTTCTGTCTGGAAGTTAATCTCTTTGACTTTTTCTGATGCAAAGCAGCAGAACACAAAGCTTTAGGGAAATTAACTAGCACCTAGACTGAATGACAAAAAGTACTTTGGCTTAAATCATGGCTACAAGAGACTAATGATATACGTTACTTCTGAGCAGTATCTTCAAATATATCTTGAGAGTAATTCAGCTTTGGGTATTCAATAGGATTTTGGTCTGGATACAAATGTTTAAATACAAATGCTGGTGGTGTGCACATATTCATATTCCCGAAGACCTCAACGTGACAGAACTTTTAGGAAATATGCCTATGAGACTTTCAACAGTACTCCTGTTCCTGTAGTATGTATAGCACATTTATCAAATAAAGCTCTATTAAGCAGACTTAACTGCTAATAATCTCTAGGTGATAAACAAGAAACGCAATAAACTATAGCTTTCCAACTGAACCCTAAAGAATGATGCACATTTTCACACTGCAGATTCAAGGTCGCCGAGTTCAGAACTGAGTCAAGGAAGATCACGTCGGCTAAATTATCCGTGCCGCCCTCCCTACCAGCATATGCTCAACGCTCATTAACTACAGTGCACTCTGAAGAAAAAAATATACTGCTCCGAATTTACTACCAAAAACTGCTTTATTACATCATCCATCAAAGAATTTAAGTTTTACCAATCTCATAGCTATTACTTAAAAATGCATTATTTATATGCAGTTATTTATTAATGTATTCATCGCTTATGTTATAGCAGTTATAACGATTCTACCTGTACTATTGCCGTACTTTCTCTTCTCTTTTTTCTTCGCCAAAAAAAATTAATAAATAAAAAAATCCTTACAAAACATTACTAAAAACCGTTACAGAGAAACATTTTTCACCCAGATTTTCCTATAGGGCAAAGTATAAAAGATTCTGTAAATAAAAGATCCTTCGGTAAATGGAAATCAGTCAAAGGTCTACATACATAAAGAGTCACCATATCAACTGTTTTCTTTGTTAAATAGCTAAAGATTAAACATTAAAATAGGTTTATTATTGGGATTAATTATATACATATACATTGTGTAGCATACACGAAGGAACAAGTAGCTAAACTTTTTTTATAATAAAAATAAATAAATAAATAAATTACCAAATAAATTGATTTTTTTTAGAAGGTAGTAACGAAATCTATTCTACTACCAAGTAAAGAACCTAGTAAATCTCGCCACTTGATTTGCTGTATAAAGTTTTTTAAGCCAAACATCATTCATTTACTGTATAGCTTTCTGAAGGCTTTAAATCAGTTCTGATTGACAACTGTAAATGTCTTCCATTTGTAATAAATCCAGGTTTAGCATATTTAACTTCCAGAGAAATTGATTAATGGGCTGAAATCAAGGAAACTTGAGAGGGATGGGCTGGGGAATATCTGAAATGTTGCTGTCCTGCCTCCTGCTGCTGTCAACAATATCTTTCAATATCACCCAAACCTTGTAGCCACCACAGGAGCTGTCAAGTCATTCAACAGTAGCTGGTTTTAAGCTTCCTCGCTGCAGGGTTACTGAGATTTTTCCTCCTATGACCTGAAAACAATCTCAAGGTGAGTTCTTAGTAAGCACATGGTATGAGCTGTGGGGGGGAAAAAATCCCTGACCAGTGATGGCAGGTCCATCGAAGAACAAAAATACAATATTAAATTCTTTAAAATTGTAAATCTGTGAAACTTATGTGAAAAAATAAGGTGACAGATTAAAAAAAAAAGTTTTCCTTAGATAATCAATGATGAGAGATAATTAAATGACCTTCACTGAGTCCTGGAGAAAACATGTATATATCTGAATTACTTCAGCATAACATATATAATGTAAGCGTAAGCCTTTACCGTAACACAACATCTGAATGTCTTTCATTTACATGACACACACCCTTCTACTTTGTCAGTTACAATGGCACCTACAGTAGCATTCAAAGTAGTAAGAAGATTCACACAGATATACTGGTGTGTAATATTTTGATATTTCTGTACTTTAAATAATAGGAAATAAAAGTTCACTCCTATCAGGGTATCTGAACATTTCTTAGTTTTCACCTTCTCTCCAAGGGCTTTGAGACTGTCCAGGAAACGCTGCCAGAAATCTGTGAAAAGAGGACGATCTATCCGCTTCAGACTGTCCTTGGTGCTGGCGTCTACACTCACATACAGCTGGGTGACTGGCACCAGACTCCTGCAGAGAGGTGAAAAACAAAATCAATAACAAAAAATATATAAACCACACAAATCCATGGCCCTCAACTTTCCATAGATTTCCATTCAGTATGAAAGTCCATAGAGCTTTTAATGGCCCCAGGCACTGTGTTCATTTATTCCTGTTTGTTTTTCTGCCCATGTACTCCAAATCAGGTTGTCAGCAACAGCACAATAAGTGTATCAGATAAATTTTCTATCATCACAGTGAAACAGAAACCTAACCGTATTACATCATGCAAACCATTTGTATGTGTCAAAATCCTACCTTAAGTCTCAAACTTATCTACTGACAAAGATTTGTGCTGCTCTTAAACAAAAAAAGTTCAGAAAGAAAGCAGTTAGTGTAGATGTGTATACAGTCTGAGTGAAGCATTTGAGTAGCAAATAAACTATGCAGAGCATACAAGTCAATTCAGGACTTTTGATTGTGTTTGCAAAATAACAGAAGTCCGTTATGAGAGTAAAAACATCCTTACATTTCTTTACATAATCATCTGCAACACTAAAGCACTCGTACCAGTGTTTCACTAGTGCTTGGATACCATCAAGGTAGAAAGCGTTCTTAGTACTCTGGCACCATGATTGGACTACCTGCTTCATGAAACGCTGGCCTCCCAGGAACTCCTTTAATGTTTCCAACATGTGGAATCTCTTGGAGTGAGGTCAGGACTGGGATGTGTTATTAAGTGTTACAAGTTATTTGTCAATTTGATGAATGTTCAAGGAGACCGCTTTAGTGGGCTCTGAGACAACTTGGCCAGGATAATCATTCAGCCTTCTTTAAAACGTTTGCACTTTCCAAATGTTTTATTGTGGCTAAGAGTCTAATCACCATACTGCGCTTAAAGTCTTCTGTAATCGTCAATCAAGAAGAAATGCCACAACAACTCCCAGTTTGACTTGAACGCCTCTCGTAGATGAGGAACAGTCATCCACACCTCTGACATGAGTCAGCAAAACCAGTATTAGCACATGAGAAAGCAGTACCGCACTGAATTTAAACTTCTGCTAAGTATCATCATTCCATTAGTAGTCATTAATAGAAATGTTTTCAATTTTTATTTTTTTATTTTATTAACTTTTTATTTATAGTTACAATAAAAATTAGTGGAATATCCAAAGACTCTTGGGTAAGCTCCATGTTTCAGACTTTCATGGATGACCCTCTGCTCTGACTCCCACTTCCTAACAAGCTGTGTTGTGCGAAGAAAATAATTTTATTATGTTGCAATGTATAGGTGACAAACTCATATTCTACTAATCTAATTAGGCAGATCAGATTTGCATGTCATGTCATACGTATTAAAAATTACAAGCGACTTTTATCTGACTCTAATGCAGGCGTATCTGTGCACACACTGATAAATCTTTGCTCATGTTACCCAAGTTAAAACACATCATATTTGTTCGTCCACTTATTCATTTCAAACAATGGATGATATTTTAACAAAAAATATACTTCGTCCAGACGAAGGAAGAAAGCCAGACACCTCACTTTAGCTGTTTTAGCAGGTATTGCTGATTGACAACAGTGAGGCAAAATGCCACATTCTATAAGTTCCAATCTGATCATTTTCATACAAGTTACATGATCACCATTCAGATATATATTCAATCTAGTATCTTATATGGAAGTAGCTCAGATCCAAACAAAAAAAACGACAGTAACTTCAGGCCGGTAAAGTTAACTTACGCTATAGTTCCCACAATTAGTTATTTTTTTCTTTCTCTTAAAGGTAATAAGAAAAACATTGGAGTTCTTAAGACATTACATAAAGATTGTTCGTGAGTCATACAAGCTTCTCTTTAGTACAAACATTAGTTGTAAGGTATCTCTCAACTACCACTACTGCTATTAGGATAACGCTTTCTAATCAAGTTTGACAATTTATCAGCACTGTGTTTGGCTTAAGACATGCATAATAAGTAGTTCTAATATTATGCACCACTATGAATATGATCTTGTCTTCAAGTCACAGGCTTTTACAAAGAAAGCAACTCATCATTTCTGTACGATAAATGGAATGCATGCAAGTTGCTACATCTTAATAAGGCAAGATTAGCGAGTTTGCCTGATCCGCAGTGGTAAAGCACTTGCCCTATCATCCGGAGATCACTGGTTCGATTCCCGGGTGCTGTAACCTCTCGCAGCCGGTGGTCTAGAGAGAACTGATTGGCCGAGGGAGGGATGAGAGGTACTTAGTGCGCTCCCACATTAACCACGGCTCTACACCCTGTCTGTGAGCTCGCGTAAGCGGAAGGAGCGTGGGTTTTGCCGCCCCTAACGGTGCATGGGCAAGAAGCTCGAAAAGATGCGGTCGGTTGGCGTCACGTGGTTCGGAGAAAACACGTGATAGTCTTCGGCCCTCCCTACTGAGTGGTAGTAGTAGCCTTAATGTGGGAGCCCCCTAGTGACGGGGAGGAATTGGATACCACTAAATTAGGGAGAAAAATTGGGGGGGAAATCCAAAAAAATAATAATAAAAAGAAATGTTTGTCTGATCCTGTCTCTTACTCCACTGTAAGCTTCCTTTTTGTTCGTTAGCACTCCAGGGATGTCTGATACCAGAAGAAAACAGAAGTCCTTTGTTCCTGAGAGTTTCTGAAGTATCCCTACCGTGCTGCATGCTGATTGAGATAAAAGAACTGTTTGTCCACAAGCATGTATACATAAACCAAAAACCCATGTGGATCAGACCAGACAAAGTGTATGACAATTCATAATCACATGAGGTCACTTTGCAGCACCGCACACAGGAGTGGGCATGTATTTTCGTAGGGTTTGGGAGAAGAGGCCACATGAAAAAAAAAAGCAGAAGGAAAGCAGAGGACATACACACAGCTAACTGAAAGAGAACCAGGCATGAGGTAGGGCAGGAAATTTCAATTCCATGGCTGAGTGTTAGTTATCAGCATGGCCAAGAACGATTAAAGCTTCAAAAAAGGGCATAATTTAAGGTGGAGGCCATGATTGAACAGCCAAGATGCAGAGCACAAACAGCACAGTTGATTATGTACATATTACTATACATAATACTGTACTGTCTCCTCTAAGAATACCGTTTCATTTTTGATTATGATTGATCAGAAGGTGTTGATCAGTCACCTGGAACAGCAGAATCCAAACATGTTTCCAGATCCAAGCTAGATTTATATATTTACACGTTTATATTAAAGTATTAAAAGTTCTTATTCTAATGTTATTATTTTTATAGTAACAACGTACATAAGTATTTGTACAGTCTATAAAGTAAATTTCTGTTTATACAACTCAAACAATGGTTTAAGGAGATGTTTATACTGTGCCCTTGCAATGTCGGCTTAAACGAATGTGGTTGTAAAAGGAATGAAGAACAAAATACCTTCTGCACAAAAATAATTTGCCCAAATATTTCCAATAAGATGCAGTGATTCTTTAATCACTGAAACCCACCTGATCTCTTCTGGGAACTGGGCATTGGTGACTAGGAAGCTGGAGATTTTGCACTGGTGGAGGAGACGCAGAAAGGAGTTGATCTCTGGGTACATGATGGGCTCACCCACTAAAGACAGAGCACAGTGCTTTACTGCCAAACCCTCCTCAAAACGCTCAGGCCGAACTCCTGGGACACCTGTTACAGACAAAACACCTTATTATCACTTAAGGGCAACAAGCCTGGAGTCAGATGTTCCAATATTGCTAACAAAATCTGAAAGAAAAAGCCAAATCTACTGGTAAACTCTGGATAAATGCATGGATTCCCCATGAGCTGGAACCAATCCGGAACTCTGGCAGAAAATTCAAGAAAATGTCAGAATGGCTTTCACTAGATCTTGTCATTTTGAGCTTCAATATACACGATATTGCTCGCCTGCCTGCACATGCATACGAACTTGAGTAACATCCCATTCTTAATCCATAGGGTTTAATATGATGTTGGCCCCACCCTTTGCAGCTATACCAGCTTAAACTTTTCTGGGAAGGTTTTCCACAAGGTTTAGAAGGTTTAGAAATTTTTGACCATTCTCCAAGAAGCATTTTAATTCATCCCAAAGGTGTTCTATCAGGTTGAGGTCAATACTGTGCAGGCCAGTCAAGTTCTTCCACAACAAATTTACTCATCCATGTATTTACGGACCTTGCTTTGTCCACTGGTAACCCAGTCATGTTGAAACTGGTGTGGGGTTGTATTTCAGGATGTGGGCCCCTTAGTTCCAGTGAAAGAAACTCTTAATGCTTCAGTCTACCAAGACATTTTGAACCATTTCATGTTCTAACTTTGTGGGAACAGTTCGGGGATAGTCCTTTTCTTGTTCCAACATGAATGTGCACCAGTGCACAAAGCAAGGTCCAAACAGACATAGATGAGCGGGGTTGGTATTATTGGATTATGCTGTCAAGTTTAAATAGCTTATGTGTTTACAATGCAGCATTTTTTACAGCCAGCTATAAGTGACTGATAAGCAACTGATCTGGTATGCTTCATACTTCTAGATGCAGGATATATTCTTCTTTAGGGCTTATCATAGCACAGAGAAAGCGCTGGATAAATTAGTAAGTGACCTCCTATTGGCCTCTGATTAGGGTTGCATCTCTTTGCTTGTGTTACTTGACCTTAGTGAAGCTTTTGACACCACTGATCATAATATTTGCCTTAATAGAATAGAAAATGTAGCAGGAATTAAGAGAACGGCCCCTCCGGGATCAAATCTTATTTGACTGATCATTATCAGTTTGTAGATTTAAATGGTGACTACTGTGTCTACTGACTATTTAAATGGTGTTCCAAAGTGAAGTTTTATGTTCCACAGGGTTCAGGTTTAGGCCTGTTGCTTTTTTCTATTTACTGTACATGCTTCTTCTAAGTAACATAATTTGTAAGGAATTTGTAATTAGTGTTCACTGTTATGCTGATGAACACTGTTACATGTCTCAGCAAAGCCAGATGAGAAAAACCAACAGTTTTGTTGAGAGTTGAGAAATGTGTAAAGGGCATTAGAGAATGCATGCTAATTAACTTTCTTTTGACAGAAGTACTGGTACCAGGACCACATGCAGCTAGAATTAAACCTAACTGGTCCGATTATAGATTCTGATCTTTCAGTTGAACCTCATGAGTTTTTCCCTTGCCATCGTTGCCCTCAACTTGCTCATCAGGGACAATCTGATAATTCTGATTTATATACATTTTCTCACACATTTCATAATAGTTCCCTAAATTACTTCTTTAAAGCTGCTTTGCGGCAATGACCACTGTATGAAGCACAACATAAAAGAAATTTGACAGAATTTAATTGAATAATATGGTGTGTGCCACCATTGGCTTCCTATGACGCATGTCCTTCTGCTTTCCCGGCATTGCACTGAATAGGGAAAACTGTTATGAGGGAAATTTTTGGCCAAGACACTTTGCACTTCCTTGCAAGATGTACATGGTCTCCATGAACACGTGGGTATAATAACTGACATTTTTTCTACCTGTGTTTATGTCAAACCACCGCATTAAGTTTCAATTAATTCATACCTGATTCAACCATTTCAATAATTTGGCTCTGGATTTGGACATTCTAGAGGTTTTACAAGGTTAAATAATGCATGATTTTATTGTCACAGATGTGGGACAGAATAACAAACTTCCTTTGTGAAAGTCAGATGTGCTCATCATCATTTCCTCTCTGCCTGTTGTGGAGTTTTTCAGGTGTCAACAAATGCAATTCAGCAATGCCATGCCCACACCTAGTTATTTCCAGGAGACTGGCTTTCACAATCATATGCACATGAACAGCTTTCTAAAACATATTGCTTTGACACAGTCTACCAACAATGCCAATGTTTCCGAGCTTGTCATTAATCGACTGAAGCCTATAGTTATACTGAATGAAGGGTGATTATCATCAGGCTCTGAAACAGAGGTGTTTTTTTTTTTTTAACTTAGATCTACTTCAGTCCAGAACGTTTAAATTAACTTCACTCTTTGCTTACCTAATCAGACAGACATGTCTTCGGTCAGAACAGATTCAGATTATCTCTCCGTGTCAGCTTATGATAAAGTCAGAGAAGGAAAGGAAAAACATCAAAAATCCCATTTGCTCTGTATAGCTGGGCAGCTTGATGAACATTTTGACAAAGCCATCAATGGAAAAAAAGAAGCTAAATATAACATGGGAAAGGTACTACATTCTATCTCATGAATTAGCATCACAAACATCTGATCCCAAAGTCGTCATCTTGGGGTCAACCAGAACTCTATTTCTCTGTTTCTCCATGTTCCAGATGTTCATCACAGTATTCAAACTGAACTTGGTCACAAACTAATTGGTCATACTCATGTAAATGTTAAAACATCAGCAGCAGCTCATTGCTTTGCAGTTGTTTAAGCATAGCAGGTAAATATTTTTGAATAGCACCTTTGTTGTCCTATGCCTTTAAATAAAGTTTGAGTGGAACAAAGTTTGGGTATTCTGAAGGACGTGATTTCAAGTTATATGGTAGGAATGAAAGTTACACCCAATCCAATAACAAAGAGGTGATCTTCCCTTCTTTCTTTGCTTTTTCAGTTGTCCATTATCTTTTGGACAGGATATTTAAAAAATCAGAATTGTTGCCATATATAACAAAAAAATCACAGAAAGACAGTACCTCGGAATTGGCGGATCATGTTGCGATGATTCTCCAGTGCTTCCTGAAAGATCTTCTCAGCAGGGTCCATCTTCCAACGCCACTCAGTGCCTACAGGGTTCGTGTGGTGTCTGTGGTGAGACAATAAAAGAGAGCACCAACTGTGAGCAAGGTGAAATAAGGAGGACGGAAAAAAAGTCTAGTAGGATAAGGGAAGGTGCAACGTTAGGAACGGAAGATGACCAATGCCAGTAAGACAGTAGCATTAGAAGAACTGGGGGGTCAGAACTGGCTGGGCACTGGAATAATCTTCCATGCTATATACAATAGTCACTTTACTTACACTTTTGCTACTATATTTGTGGTCAAAAATGTAAATAAAATTGGGCTACAGACATTCACAGACACTGAAGTAACACTTTTAGAAGCGTCTGATTGGCTAATAGCATCATTAGGAGTTAATTGGGTAACATAAAATATAAAAAGCTAAAAAGGACACAGACACTGCATTCTTCAGAACTAACACACAAATTAAGTCCCAGAGTTGAGCAAACCTGTTTGAGAGATTCAATTGAACGGAAGCTCGCGAACCTTGCAGGATGTCGGCGGGCAATTGCGGTGGCGCTTAGTGCGCGCGTCAGAGCATGCGACAGTGCGCGTGTGCTCGCCCCGGCAAAAAATAGGTCTGAAGGTTGCACGTGATAACGCCCCGTGAGTTAGCAAATAGCGTATATGTAGCATATTTATGCCGCAAAACTTTATACTAC
>JAOTQY010000050.1:8290451-8303961 GCA_026413445.1 Dolichallabes microphthalmus
TCAATCACTAATCACTAATTCTCGTCTCGAAATACAAGGCAATTGGCTATCTGCTGCCACCTATTGATATGGAAGAGCATGACATGATTACTCTGCTGGTGTAGACAGCGCTGTACACTCGACAATGGCATATTATTCGCAAACTTATTAGTTTTCAAAAAATGTTTTAGACCAATTAGGTGAAATTTAATAATTGTACCGCGGCACACTGGTTGAAAAACACTGCACTAGAGGAGGCTAAGTTCCAGATGAAATGCACTACAGGGTGCAGTATTTTGGGTAGAATGCAAGTAATTTTTTAGAAAGCTTGAATTATCCTGTGTGAAGTAGCTGTTGGTGCCCCCTGGCGGTGACTCAAAACACTTCAGAAGAAAAAAGAAACAGAAAGCTGCAGCTTATGAAAATTTTTTATGAACAGAACATATGCTACCAGTATGTGTGGTTTAGTTGACTTCGTCATTGCTTTCTAGGACGAGTCGGTGTTTGAATTTTGATCAGCTGCAACACCTTCAACACCACCAAGGATTGCATAGTAATTATTTAATACCTGAACAATTCATTACATCATCATCATCTCCAATATCTTTGAGGATTGGAATGGATATCCACATATAGGGATCCAGACTCTATTCTGGGAATACTGGTGCATGGGCATAATCTCTGAGCATGTGAATGGTGTTCCACGATGCAGTGGTACTCATCACAATCATTCACACCCAGGGGCAATTTAGCGTAGCCAGTCTGTATACTGGAACGTTTTTCTGGGAGACGAAAGGAAACATGAACATGCACACAGACAGCAAAATGACAGTCACTCGGAAATAACTAATTCACAGGAATACCAGACTTCAAAAATGCAAGGATAGATCAGGGGAATAAACCGTGAAGAACTTATAAAAAAAGGCAAAGAGGATAAAAGCCAAATGACTGATCACTTTAACACATTACTATATTTATTTAAAGGAAAAAAGAAATAAAAACACAAGTTTTAGTACATCATACAAAGATACTGTCCAAAAATTGTTACTAAGGATTCATATACCATCTGACTGGCTAAAGTGAGAGGCAGTTGGAAGGCTGGTAAGACTAGAAGGTGAGACGTGAAGACAAGAGCGGCGGTGACAATAAACTCGTTCAATTAAATACCCAGTGTTCCAACTTTCCAAAAACAGCAAAAGCAGTGCAACAAGACATAGTGAAGGTGTTAAAGACATACTATAGAAACACATTTTGGGGCTTTCTAGAACAAAACACACTCTCACACGCATATACACACAGTCAGTCAGACGATGGTGTATTAGCTTTCTGTTACATGCAATCATATCAGCACCTTCGACTCCATGAGGGATATGAGGTAATTACAGACAAACACATGAAACTTAAATAATGAAGCCAGGTTCGTTTTGGGCCTAATTGTAGGCTGTGCTCATAAAACAGTGGTGGTCTACAAGGCTATCTGGTCTAGATTGCTTTAGCGAGAGGGGGCTAGCACATCTTTATATTTTACCATTAGCCTCCTTTTTGAACCTTCACTGTGTCCTTTTACTTCATGAGCATCCTCCATGTGGAGGAAATTGTGCTGGAAGCTCCGACAAGAAGTTGTCCGACCGTCACGCCGTAGAGTATTTCCGTAAGACATCACCAAAACCAGGCTACCGTTTGTCAAAGGCTACAGCCGTTAAAGGTTTATTGAGGGAATGTGAGCTTTGACCTTTTGGAAGGCACAGAGGTCTCTCCTCGCATGTGCTAATGCTCCTGTGTGTGGAGGCGGAAAAGGAAGTGGAAGTCATACAGACCGATGGTATGTTGACACGTGAGTAAAAAATAAAAATAAAAAATTGTCTAAGGGCACCCGAGGAAAACAGTCACTGGAGGAGACTCGAGTTATGGAGAAGAGTCCTAGGTAGTCCTGTCAAACAGCCTCGTTTTGCAGCAGAATGTCATGAAAACAGTCAATTCGTTTCCAGCCATGGACATGAAATCTGTGTGGCTGATGTCACAGCTCTCAGATCAATTGGACACAGGAGTTCATCTCATCCCCTGTAAGCAAAATGTGATCTGTGGACTAAACATTTTAAAAGCCCAATCAGGCTACTTCTGAGAAGAAACTACTGCTCAGGAGGAATACAAAAAAATAAAAATAAAAAGAATAAAAAAAATTAAAAACACACACACATTTAAAGGAAGCGAGACAAGGAGAAGCCGAGTTTAGTTCGGTTTTCAGACAGTTGTTAGTGTTAGTGCGGAGGGAAGCCTCACTTGTGGGCCGGACACTCACCCTATCAGAGCTCAGAGCAAGGCCACGGTAGGGAAGGGAAGGGAAAATTCAGAGATGGCTCAGCAGCTTGTTGTGTGTGTACGTGTGTGTGTATGTGTGTCCGTCCCCATAGCATGAGGAATGAGTTCCTGGAAGAGGTGGTGGAAGTCACACACTACTGCTGCTGCTGCCTGGGAAGCGGCCGATCCGGAAGCTCACGGCACAGTGTAAAGAATTCCTGCTCGCCCTGTGTGACGCACATCATCTTGGAATTGTGACTGAAAAAGTAAAATTAAAAGGAGGTAGTGGACAGGGAATGAATCTTAAAAAAAAAAAGCTGACAGGCCAGTAATGGTGCAATTCTTCCCTCTGCCCACTGGGTGGTGCTCCAAATACATTCCTGCTGCTGCTGCCAAAGCTTCATCCTCCTTTTAAGGTGACATTGTTTCCTCGTTTGCACCTACTGTAAGTGTCCTTATTCCATGGGGAGGGGGTGACGGAGGAGCAGGAGGGGGTAAAGTCAAAGCACCTTTTTTATTTGGCTTTTCATTCAGTATTAAAAGATAAAAGGTCTGAATAGAGTGAAGAAGAGCGGAAGGGGAGGGACGCTGAGGAACAAGCGAGTGCCAGAGAGCAGGCACAAGCCCAGTCGGGGCTACTGCATTGGGGGCACGCCTCATCCTGTTCCTGTGAAGAAAAAGGAAAGAATAAAGACATTAACATGCGCCTACATGCTCAGTTACACAAGCTATTAATTAGGCACGCTTCACTATTTGCAGTCATAACATTCACATGAGCTCGATTATTTGAGCTGATCGGCATCAGTCCTCGTTGTTTAACTGAGCAGTGGTTACCATAGCAACAAATGAAGACATTTTCATTAACTGGGTTTAGGCAAATAAACCATCTGATATGCAAACATTACATCAAAACATATTTAAATTACATACAGGGAAAACCATCCATGCATCAAACATGTGAAAACTTTTTTGCTATTAGAATAGTTACTTTAAGAAGTCTACATCAGTTAATTCACAGCAGCTCACAAAAGAGTGAAGGCAGATAAGTTAATTCAGCAGCTCACAAAAGACTTTCATCACTGTTTAATCCTACAACATTTTTTCCTTTGTTACTCAAATGTTGATGTTGAGAATTTCTCGAGGCCTTACCCTCCTGTTCCTCGCCCCACCCTTCCGCCACACCAGCCAACTCATAATGCTTCTTCCTCAGCTCACCGAGACGCTCACGCTCTTTCTGAAGCTGTGTCTCCAACTCCAACACACGCACCTGCAGGATAGCAAAGCTTAGACATGGTGTTCTCTCTCTCTCTCTCTCACACACACACACACACACACACACAGGTTAATATAAACAAAGAGATACCTGGGAGTCCATCTCTTTCCTCTTGATCTGTGTAAGTGTCATACTGCTGAAATCCATCGTGTCTGAAATGGCAGAGAGAAGTCAGTATCAGTACACAGAAGTACAAGTCTCGGATTTCAAACTTGAACAATACAAATAAACACGTTACCAAAGACAAGAGGGACAGATTCTGTGGTTAGATGCACAACCTGAAATGATGTTTTGTATACTAACTTGGATTCGGATCAGCAAGAATGCACAGAAATAATAAGGAGTATAGCTGTAAATGTCCCACACTATTGACCGCTCTGTAAAGCTGAAAGAAAACTGGCAACTGTAGCAAGTCTTTAAATCTTTAAATAAATTCACTGTTTGTTATTATAGAAGAAATGTGATTAATAGATCTAGATATGCCTTACTTTTTAAAATAGGTAAGTAATTCTTATCCTAGTCATTATATTAAATATTACATAACTACTTAATTCATTCATTCATTCATTTTCTATACCGCCTTATCCTTCTATTCAGGGTCGCGGGGGCCTGGAGCCTATTAACTACTTAATCCAATAAAAAAAATTATAGTAAATAATCTTTTTTCCCCCCCATTTATTTACATTTAGGACCAAATAAGTATATTAATATGGCTCCAGACTCCGCCCCTGGCCTGAGCCTGCAAATGTTGGACTCCTGTGCACCACTTTCGCTCAATAAGCAAATTAGCACATAATGTAATTTAGTGACATCTAGTAGCTGTTGCAGCAGACTTTAACTGCTTTCCATTGAAAACTTTTACCAACACCGCACGAGTATATGCACAAGATGCAAGGGGGCTTATAGTTTGTGCAAAAGCTGTACGTTGAAATCTTAAGTACGTTGCCAATTTTAGACCATTTTCATTTGTTAGGTTTTGGCATTTTTAGATCGATCAACAAAAAATTTATACATAATTAAACCCAATTAACTCGCAAAGCTCCATTATTAAATGTCTCTCCCTTAAAAACCATATTGAATCTGAAGTTCAACAACTCTGTGTATTTTTACAAAGAAATGCAAATCATATAGGATCTGATGGGGGATCTGCAAGAAGATTACAACTTCCTAAAAAGTCTTAAATGCCCCCTGTACGTTTGCTTTTGTGACTCTTTATAATTAACTGTGGAAAGGAAGCAAAGGGATTTGTAGGACCAAAACACGTTGACACAGGTGGAGCAAGTAGTGCCACACACTCACCAGTTTCCTCAATCTGGGATTTCCCAGACTTGGTTGAAGCCACTACGCGTGCAGTTGCCTGAGTGACTCCTTTAGATGCCTGCTGCAGACGAGCAAGGTTGGGACTATCCTTATCTGCCTTCACCTGTGAGAGTGGGTCAGTGATTGGGAAAGAGATCAATACCCTTGCTTTACATCTATATTTCGGTCATATAATAGTATCCAGAGTTAGGTTGTACCTTCGAAGCAGCTACAAGCTGAGCTGTACTAGCAGCTATCTCATGTGAGCACACCATCAGCTCTTCAAACTTCCCTTTGCCTTGCACCACCATATCAGCTGCATCACTGCACACACACACACACACACTTTTAGAAATCTGGCAGTTAAGAAATAAAATGCTTGTTGAGCGACCTCATACACACATCGCAGCAAACCTACACCATCACAGTGGCTCCCCAGCCCACAGCCTTGGACGCGGAGATCAGGCCTTCGGTCCAGCGCGAGTTCTTAGCATAGAACTCCTTTATAGTTGCTGCGCCCTGAAGAGAGAAGTTAATTTAATTTAAAGTGTACAAAGACTCCAATATGCTGTAGTTATAGTATTACATCAATCAAAAAGCCACACTCACTCTGCCTCCTTCCACAATGTCGCGCTGCAGGTCTTTAGAGGCCAGCACCAGCACTTTAATAGCCTGCATGAGGTCTGTGCAGGAGGCCAGAATCCTACAGAAGGTCACCATACATGTTTCAGTTCTCTGCTAAAGTGACTCAGTTTGTGTCAACTGTTTTTCAATCAAAGTAAAAAGTAAAAGCTAAACTTTAAAAAAAAAAAAAAAAAGAAAGAAAAAAAGGGATTTTCCCCCAGAGAGGCGAAGACACAGGAATAAACATTAGAATATTAGCGAGATTATTGATTTATGTCGCCGGGTGGTGTGTTACCTTTCATTCACTTCCATTTTGACACCTGAGTCGACTGCTCGGGACTTGTTCAGCATTTCCTGTTGAAGTGTGAATTCAGATAAAGGGAGTTTTTTTTTATTTTTTTATTCTGCATTTCATTAAGCTGGAATCTTTCACTGATATAAAGCTCACCTCTATCCTGGAGACAGCTGACTCCACGGCTGCTGAGGTGGCCGCCATCTCCTCCTCCA
Source organism: Dolichallabes microphthalmus (assembly GCA_026413445.1). Lineage (NCBI taxonomy): Eukaryota > Metazoa > Chordata > Actinopteri > Siluriformes > Clariidae > Dolichallabes > Dolichallabes microphthalmus. The sequence continues at coordinate 8,296,432 of JAOTQY010000050.1, forward strand.
CCAGATCTCCCAGCTCTCCCTGCTGCAGCTCCAAACCCCGTGGCCGTAACTTCTTCCCTCACACACGGGGAGAAACGAGATAATCAAGAGAAAGCAGGAGAAGAGAGACTATGACTAGCTTTGACTCTACATGGTTTTGTGGTTATTAAAGTTCCGACCGTGATAAAAAAAAAAAAAAAAATTTAAAGGCCTCTCAACTTGGAATTCCTACTCCGTCTCAAATTCAAGCTTCTCCAAGTTAATCAAGTCACCTTAAATCGACACAGTTATACATGGGATCAGTAGTATACCTAGTAACAAACTTCCTCCCTTCAGATGAGTAGTGCTGTTTATACACATATAAGTATGTGTTTAATATATAGAATACTGACCATACAATTAAGCTGTACTGAGAAAGAACGTGTACATAACTCATTACAGTTAGCCGACTAGACTGTTGCTAATAAAAAATGTTCATGTTTTTTTTTTTCTTCTCACTTTGTAGCTAGAATCTGCAGAGGGCAAAAAAATGTAAAATAAATAAATCACACGTTTATAACCTGTGACTTTAAACTGTAAGAATGTAAGGCGAATTTTAAGAAGAACAGACTGAACTGAGCAGCACTCTACCACATTACAGGTAAAATTTCCAGAATGGGAAAATATGAATAAACGATCCTGAAATGATCAATGATCAGAGAATACAAGATGTGTCATGTAGTTGGAGATGGCACTTCTGTACATCTTGAAAACGTAGCATGGACCTCTGGTTTGGCTCAGTTGGTGAGGGGTTTGAGATCGGGCATTTACCTGTGCCGTGTCCAGCACGCTGCCCAGAGCTGCTCTGAGTCCACTGCTGCCTGCTGTAGCCAGTGTGTCCTGCTCCTTCAGCTGAGCGATCAGAGCCAGAGCCTCGGTTCCACATGTCTTCACGCAGGATGTTAAAGCTGCTCATACACATGCACAAATACATTTAAAGAATGATTTAAGAAACAGAAAAAGATAGAGAAATCAGAGTGCAAACAGACAGCAGTACAGACATGTTTGTATTTAATTTCCCAGATTACATCAGGGACGACTCATAATGGTGTTGGGGGAAGCTAGGTTTGGCGCTGGACACCTCTAATTAATAACAATAAATCTTTCTAAAATGAGTCACATTACAATACACTACAGTGGGCAGGCTCCATATTAAGTTTTTTAATGTTTACTGTGTAATACATGCTGCACTGTCATGAGTGTAGGAAGCTTTTGTTTTGTGCAAGTTTTTCCATAAAACACGTCGTTACTTCAAGTATTTTAAGGACATGCTGGTGCCCTGTGGCATCCACTCACCGTCTGCTTGTTCCACTGACACCATGTGGGCAGTGGCACTGCCTTGTGCAATGGTATCACCCACCAGGTGAGCCAGCTGAGCCACGGCCCGCACAAGCTCGGACACAGCTATCACACAAGACAAGTATATGATGACCAAATGATGTCACTGTCCAGAATTAGATTAGCAATTAATAAAAAATAATACATTTATCAGTCATCTAGCTGTGTGTCAAAAAAAAAAAAAGATCTTTAATCTTTATTTAATCCTAAATATTGTAAAAAATTAATTAATAATAATAATAATAAATAAATAAATAAATAAATAAATAAATAACTTTTGTTTGGGCTTTAAAACATGACCTTCTAACCACATGAGACAGCAGGTCAAACATTTTCCCTGGAGACTCTTTACAACCCACCTGTGCTGTCCGATGCAAAGCTGTCTTTGGCGATCTGTAGTCTGTCCACACACTCTAAGGCGGTCTGACACCTCGACACAAGATAATCTACATACAGCAAGAGTGAGATGGATAAAAAAAAAGTCAACCATTGATTTAACTAAATGTGTTAACATTTTTCCTCTTCTCGATGATTCATTCCCAATATTGCAACTGCATACTGACAGGCCAATAAATACAAGAGAGACAAAGTGCCCGTCTGTCAACTCTCAGTCACGCGCACACAATCACTCTCTGCTAGACAAGGGTTTTTTTGGATTATATATTTCTGAGCAAAAATGTGAGCACTTGAGGAACCGCCAGCAGTAAGGACTATATGAATGTTAATGCAAGGTTCAAATATTTTGATTTTGTGTAAAAGGTCTGTGCGCTAACCAGCGGAGCTGCTGCAGCTCAAGTGTGCGGGATCATTCAGCAGGGCCAGACTGTCCTGGACAACCCTCTCTGCCTCCTCCAGTGCTGCCCTCAGAGCCATCCAACGTACAGAAACAATCTCACTCTCCAGTGCTTGTTCACGACTCTCCTACACAGACAGTCAGAAAAGGACAAACTCAAACGGCTTGCCAATCTATGCTTCCTGTGAAACTAAAATGGTAAATGGACTTAATATAAATATAAAGCACTCTGTGCAAATGACTTGGGTCACCCCACATTTCTTTATATTATATTCAATTAATGATGATGTAGATTAAATTAATGGGAATAAATGTTTTACTGTGACTGGCTGCATTGTGCCCAAAGCACAAAAGTAAAAAAAATTGGTTGTTTAAATAACCTAAGCAGCAATCTCATTTCCCCTCTCATCTGTTCCAAACACACAGCATTCAGCATCAACAGTATACTAATGACTGGCCTGATCATCTGTCATCATCTGCACCTGTTTCTCACTGCTTCATGTATTAGATTTTTTTTTAATGCTTTAATGATTCCACAGGTCACTATGTGACCTAAACAAAGAACAGCTGAAACTTGCTAGGTACAGGGACTGGACTGAAAATGAGAGGTAAAAAAAATTGTCACAAAAACATTCCTCAGAAAGCCTGGAGAACCATTCCTCAAAACTACATTAAACATAGAAGAAAGTCTGACTCTTAAAGCAAAAGATGAAAAAATGAGGGTTGGATCAAGACTTTTGCACAGTATTGTAAAGCTCAACACAGCCAGTTTTTCACCTTCTCATTGAGCTGATTCTGTAGAGCTTCAGCAGCCTTCACACCGCTCTCCCTCTCACTCGCTAGACTGCTCTGCACTCGCTCCAAGTCTGCCCCCAGACCTGCCAAGTACGTGTCCTTCTGTGACACAGTCTGCACAAGCCCTGCCTTCTCAGTCTCCAGAGCAGCCAGCTGCAGCGTGAGCTCCTCACTTGACTGAAGACGAGAGAAGAAAAAAAATTATAACCATATTAAACCTAGATTGTTTTACCTCAATGGATACTATTAATAGTAACCAATATCTTAAACTTTTTAACTTTTAAGTCAACTTAATAGTAAGTCCTAAATGAAACACTACCTTCTGTATTTCCTAAACACTGGTAAAATCCTATCAAATAAACGTGGGAACACTTGATCACGGACTTGTTTGTTATGATACACACATACACATGAGCTATAACTTGATCTGTGGGAATTTATTTATCCCTTACAGACCAGACTAAAGAATAGCACTAAGGTAAGGACAATCTTGTTGCACACAAAATATCAAATTATCCAGAGGTTTGCTGCAGGTTAGCTAAAAGGTGACCAAAAAAATGGCTTGGCGAGTGTTACACCTGAACCTGGAGCTCATTCTGAGGAGCATTCAGCTGCCGTGGATTTCTCAGATTAGTCCGTGGCAGCTGTCTCACTTATCACTGCTTCGCTCTTCTAGAGTGACAGTCATCACAGCATCCTTGTTGTGGCTAAGCTAAACTGCTCCCAAAAGCTTTCAGCAGAAATTTCAGCGGGCGTAATGACATGTTTGAGAGAACGTAAATGAGTGATGGAGAGGATGTGAAGAGAGGAGCAGGATCCCACCTTCTGGGAGGAAGCCATGCTGGCTTTGAGGGTTTCTAGCTCTGTTCTGTTGGTAATTAGGTCAGCCTGGAGAACTTGGAGCTGCTCTGCTTGGGTTTTCTCCTACACACAGAAATACATACATGTACAAACGGAAGTATGAGACATGAATGCAAGGATACCAGCAGACATGCAGTGGGAACACATTATGGCATCCACACAAGGATACATGATTCCTGGGTTCCTGTGAGTATATTCAGACATGCATCTATGCCAAACCTTTTGGCTGACTGCCTCCTGAGCCGCCTTCAGTCGCTCCTCCATTTCCCTTCTCACAGTCTCCACCTCATCCTGGGCTGCCCGAGCGAATGTCATCTGCCGAGTCACTTCTGCATTCTAAAACACAAACACAACCAGCCAGTATAACTATAACATTAAAATACTGAACGTTCTGATTTGTGCAGTGTTCATATAAAACATGACTTCCTACCTTCCTCAGCAGGTCAGCATGGTTCTGAACCAGCTCAGTGTACTTCTCCTTTAACTTTGTGTAGCGCTGCTCATTCGCCTGGGCTTTTTCTGCAAGAATGCACGCACACGCAAAAATGAGAGACAGATGGAGACTAACACACACAGGTCCAGTTAGTTCAGTCTTTACTAAAAATGAGAGTCTGATCAGATCGCTCCAATTTCACCTATACTACATTCCATTTTTTTTTAACCAATTATAAAATAATATGTTGGGTGTTCAAGCTAAACCGGGACTTTTAATGATGCAGAATACATAGTAGCTATGAAACTAAAAACTCCCTTTATTTCTCTATATAATCCCCTGCTACACTAATGCACTTATCCCAGTGTGCTTGGATGCCATCAAAGCAGAAAGTTTTCGCAGTATCCCGGAGCCATGGTCAGACTGCCTGCTTCCCATACTTGGCCTCACAGAAACTCCTTTAATGGCCAAATATGTGAAAATGGCTTGGAGCGAGGTCAGTACTGTATGGGGGATGTGGCTATAACTCCCAGCCAAGTGACTTTCATGTGTGGCGTTTGCGAATGATTGTGCCCAAAGACGGATGCGTCTATTCCACAAGTTGGCGACAAGTTTTCTGTCAATTTTCGTGGATCAGGCAATCCATTCGCTGAATGTTCAACATGTAACTGCAGTGGAATATGACCACCTTTGAAACATTTGCACCATTTAGATGGTTCACTGCGCCTAAGAGTCTCATCACCGTAATTGAAGACTTCTTTAAATGTCAATCACTTTTATGGCTTCATTGATAAGAAACTTCATCACAAGGGCAGGTCTGAATTAAATGCCCCGTATATTAATAAAATTGAAGTACCGAATGGTCTCACCTCTGAGATACATTTTGTATTATTACTGTCTGCTTCAATCCAAAGTTCAATTCAGTTATTAAAGGTTACAGCGCAACAATAAAAAAAAAACCCAGCTGTAAAATGGATCTTCTCTCAGGTAAAAGTGCAGATTTGGATGTTCATGGGCATGAAGAGTTTTGGGAAAGTGTTGGTGGTGTAAAAGTGGTTGCCCTTCCCTCTGTCATGTGATCGTCCGGGTTTCTGATGGTGGAATGACAGGATGGTTTGTCTGCCTGTCCTTTTCAGTTATGCTTTAACTGCCAGACATGTGGAGTCCCTGCTTGCACTCTGACCACAATGTACACCCTTTTAAACCACTTTATGAAAAGAAGCCATAACAGCCAATAGTCAACTCACTCTCTCTCTCTCTACTGAGAGAGTACATCAACTCCCCTGCTCTCTCACACCTTTTACAATACGACCATCCTTTAAAACACACTTACTTCAGCCGATTTTATTCTTTTACAGCTGTATAATGTAAGGATTTACAATTTACAATTGTACTGCTCATTGTTAGACAGAGTGGTGGTTCAAATCTGGTTCCTCTCAAGGTTAGCAAGGTTTTCATTGCACCTTAGAAATCTAAAAATATATCCAGATTACTGTTAAGCCTGAATCTAATATATATGGAAACAGGTTGTTTGTGTGTCTTTCAAATTTCAAATACAACATGTTGGCTAAATCATGGATACTACTAAACTAATTCCACAAGCTTATGTTTTACTGGAGAAAGCCTGACTAACTAAACACTTTTGTTGTGTTCAATTTCTGTCACTAACGTGATAACAATAGTTAATTCAACTCAGGCTTTTGGTAGATGGCTTTGCTTTCAATTTACAGGGTAATAACAATGGGCGCTGCTGTGCATTGTTACGCACAAGCTTCAAACAAGCTCACACAGAGCCTTAAACCATGCTGTTGTTAGGCTAAGAATAAAAACAAAAAGTTACATTGCTTGATGTAGAAAAATGACTGTCACCAGACAGACACACACATTGTCCGTTGAGCGCATTCTTTCTTGTTTGCTTTGAGTGATACCACAATATATACTGTACCAAGTCAGTTGTAGAAAGTTTATGTAGCTTGGAAAACAAGAAATCTCATGATGTGGTGCCAAGACACTAAATGGAAATATCAGGGTGAAAGGCCAAGTGCTAGAAGATGAAACGTTTCAGCACTTGTCAGTCATTTCATCTGGTCATGTAGGTTCAAGAGCTTACGGTTTCATGAAAGATACTTTTACAATTTTCTAGCAGTTGAACAATGGGCTGCAACAATAAAGGTCACAGGGTTATTTCTCAGAGGAATCACATGGAAAGGGCAGTAACCATTGACTTTTTGACCTTCTCAGACAGTGAGTGCATCACGAGTGTCACTTTGCAGAATGAAGCAGCAGAGTCTTACTTTCGATCTCAGTCAAGCTCCGCTGCTCCTTCTCAGTGTCCTCTTTGACCCTGCGTAGGTCGTCCAGCTCTGCCCTGAGGAACTCGCTCTCACTCAGTGCCTGCTGCTTGAGGTGGCTCTGCTCGGCTAACTCTGCCTCTAGTTCATTCACACGCCCACGCAGGGCCTGGCACAGACGGCCACTCTAAGGTAGTCAGGACAGAGCAATAATGAGCATAAAAGCATTTAAGACACACACACAAAAAAATCTCTTCCTTCTTGGTTCTTTTGACTTCTCTGTGATTCAACATGTTCCACACTCTTTCACATTGCTTTTTTCTACCTTTCTGCATTTCGCTAACCTCAAGTCTGAATGACTCCAACTCTTCTTTCAGGGCTTGGAGCTCTGCAGACAACTGCTCGATGATTCTGTCTCTGAGGAAATAGAAAAATATACTAGAACTCCGAGACAGCTTGTAAGGAAGCCATGATTCGACCCACACTCAGAATATTCGAAGGGAAACATTGATACAGTCTGTACACACGGAGGCGGTTTTCCCAGAGACAGACATAACCTGGCTCCAGCCCAAATATAGGATTCCCAAACTATGAACCACAGTAATGCCAAGGCAAAATTACTCATGCATTCTTAGCATTTTTATCGTTTATTGTAAAGCACCATTTGAAAGCAGCTTTATGAAATAATTTTGCTAAAATACTTTAGGTTATAACAATCGAACCTTTAGTTCATGTGTCTGGCAATTACTAGACCAAATATTTTACACAGATTCTAAAAAGCTGTTCTACATTTTACACACAGCACAGACACTTGACTAGCTGAATTTGTTTGAGAAAAGCTGTCATCACTGCAGATTTGTCCTCTGAACTGTAGCTTATTTGTTTTTTAATCGTAACATCATCTTATTTACCAGGATAAAGTAATTAATGAAGAATATATTACTGCAAATATCAACTTGAGAAAGCTCAACAATTCAAGTGATGCTTTTTAAGAAAACAAT
>JAOTQY010000050.1:8363820-8374791 GCA_026413445.1 Dolichallabes microphthalmus
CACATACACACATACACACACTCATTCACACACTACGGGCAATTTTGAATGTCAATTAACCTAACCTACATGTCTTTCGACTGTGGGAGGAAACCGGAGCACCCGGAGGAAGACAGTTGTTTTACTTTAAAACTCATATACAAGTTAGCATAACAGTGATATATGTGAATCAAACTGTAAATGTGTAATTACTGTAAACACAAATTCTTTCAGACTTTTTTCCCCCCATCACAGGAAGCCTGAAGCCTTTTCCAGGAGACATTCGGCACAAGGCACAGTACAACCTGCCTGGACAAGGTGTCAACTCATTGCACAGACACACTCACACTCACACAATACAGGCAATGTGCCTAATCTGCATGTCTTTTGACAGTAGGAGGAAACTGGAGTACCCAGAGGAAACTTGCCAAGCCATGTTCTTCCATCCTTAGACGTGCAATGGGCTAATTGGTGTTTCCAAATTCCCCACTGTAATGTACTGGTGCCACTTTCAGGTATGTACTGTATCCTGCCTTGTTCCAAATCCCCTGGGAAAGGCTCCAGGCTTCCTGTAACCTTGTACATAAATTATGTAATGCGTGAGTTGTTATCAGCTGGATTCATTAGTCACTTGTATTGAATGAACGCAGCATGATGGTGTAGTGGTTAGCACTGTCACCTTGCACCTCCAGGGTCCGGGTTTAAGGTCACTGGCAGTCGTATAAGCATTTCAATGCATATCGTACTGTGTATGACTGTGTATGTGACAAATAAAATTTAAATTTGGTCAGGTTTAATTCCTGGCCCAGAGTTTGCATGTTCTTCCCGTGCTTGGTGGGTTTCTTCCGGTTACTCCAGTTTCCTCCAACAGCCCAAAGATATGCAGTTTAGGCTAACTGGCATTTCTAAAATTGATTGTGTGCGTGCCCTGCGACAGATTGACACCCTGTCCAGGGTGTATCCTGTCTTGTGCCCTAAGTTTCCTAGGATAGGCTCCAGGCCCCCCGTGACCCTGAATACTTGGTTAAGACGCTGAGTGAGTGTATTCAATGAGGTCAATCTAAATACAAGACTGCCTATAAAATGTCAGTCTACAAAATATGCTTAATACATCAGCAGATGAACTGTTAGTGTTTTAAAATAATCTGTTGGATCTGTGGAATTTATTTTACATTTAAAAGGGTTTCTGTATGTAAAATGTTTGAGAACACCTGGTCTAGAATATCTCAGATTTTTTTCCATAAACAAAATGCTTGCTCAGCAATTGCTGTGTTTCAAGTCATTTATTGTGTTAATCAGAAACTTAAGTTAAAGCAAATAAAATTGGACAATTTGATATCAATATTGTAAAATGTCAAAGCACACTGACATTTCAAGGCATTCTCTCAGACATCATGACATCTTTAGCAGAGATTATTTTACAAAATATATTTACAAACTGATTGGAAGCATTAGATTGTAATTTAAACAATATATACATTTATATTAGATATTTCCCAATATGAAATAGAATGATACTTAATATTTTTAAGTATATCCTGCTTTGTAATCTGACATGTCAGAAACTAGTGAAACTTGAGTCTATACAACTATCATACCATCAACTTTTATCTCTTCACCTCTAAATGTGATTCTCTGCTGATCTGAACAGCAGAAAATATGTTCCTTATCATCTTCATGATTCTTATGCATGCTTACATGAATTTATGCTGAAATAATAATGCAAAAAAAGTTTCTTTTGTGGTGAAAAAATGTAGTGCAACAAACTGTCAGCTAGAGTAAAAGCCATACAGTATCAGCCTCCTTTAAAAGACATCTTTATTATGCAAGGAAATAAATTATACAACATAAAAAAAGAACTTATTTGAAGAGAAATAAACATACGGTGTACACTAAATCGGTTCACCCTGACTGCACGATGAACATCCACTCGAGCTCTACTCGCTCACTGCACATAGTGGCACACATTCACCTGAATTCAGCGGGGAATTACAAACCCAAGTCTTAATGCTTACAGCTGTCAGGTCTGTACAACTTAAAGGTTGTAGGTGATCCTAAGCAGTAATGCATGTTTAATAAGTAAATGAATATATTTTGTCACTCGCATTGGTGCTGCTTCCAACTACGCATTCCTAATTCCTTGTCCTCATTTTCCTAAAGACCAACCAGTCATGTGCAGAAAAATTACTCACTCGCACAGAAATTAACACTGAAAATTGTTCATTCAACTCTATTCGAATCTTAGGACGCAAAAGAAAATGAATACTGATTATATGCTTCACTGCAGCCTTTTCACATATGGAAGAAGTGGGAGGAGAGGGAAAAGCGAACGGCACACAAAAACACAAACAGCTTCTGAAACCCTTTATGCTATAAAAATGGACTAAAATCCAGTGCCAGGTTTGGATAAAAAAAATTTTTTTTGTGGATTTCACTGCAAGATTATCCAAACCTACTTCAAGGTCTATTGTTTTATAACTTATAGGACCCATAACACAGGATAACTCCAGTGGTGGAACCTCACAACACACATGACTCTGCTGCTTCAAATCTGACACAAATCTGTGTTCTACATTAAAACACAACAGCCTCGAGTTAACACTGCAGCACTCACCACGTGCCACGTCCACTATAGATTGTTACAACTATTATGAAGTTCTTAAAATAAGCTGCAAAATATTAACAATGTGTCTGGAACTACTTTTACCTTGCATTGTACTGTAAAAAATTATTTAGGTAAATATTTGCTCAGTTATTTCTGAATTTAAATGCATTTCCATCAAATTTTATTGTCATTGAAATACGCTTGCAAAAAATAGCAGACGAAATCTGATTTACTAAACAATTAATTCTTTCGGTAGTTTTGAGAAATTTTTATATTGTCTTGTAGTGTCACTCTACTTAATGGAAACCTTGCATTCAAACCACAGGTGCCAAATTCAATCATTTCATGCTGTAGAAACCTAAACAAAACTGAATTATTACACACCTAAAAAAAAATCAAAAACTATTTATGCTTTCATTCACATTATGAAATTATAAATAATTGGACAATAGATTTTTCGCAGTCCTGACTTTATCAGATTCTTCCCCTAGGCTGTGTGGGTTTCTGTCAGGTTCCTACACCCTCCCAAAATTACAGGTCATTGGCTATGCTAGCTGTGAACGAGTGTATGATACCATGTGACAAGACAGGTGTCCAAGCCCAATGTATTCACACCTTGTACCCATTCGTTCCCGGGATAAATTCCAGATCCATGATGACTATCCTGGATAAAGTGCTTACTGAAGGTGAATGAATGAATGGATGAACAAATCACACATCAGTCTATTGTGTTTACAGATGGAGCAATCATCAGTGTGTTTGTGTTTCAGGTTTTCCTGTCTGCTCTGTGAATGGGAGCTCGTTTTTCACATTGTAACGACACCTGATTGATTCATGTGGCTCAGGCTTGTATAACGATTAGCAACTTAAATAAATTATTTATAAATAAACCCTGTATGTAACCTATTTATCCATACACATAGTATATCTACACTGATTGAAAGTAGACTGAAAAAGAAAAATGGGTGATTTTCAGAAGACTATTTAAAAAGTGTATGGGAATAAATACTGAAACATGATTTGAAATATGTCCCATGTACTTAGTTTTGTTGCTTTATGTAAAATGTAATGATTTTTTCCATCCATCATCATAGATCTCAGTGATCAAGACGATACTTTGAAGCACTTGCTAATGGAGGTCATTGTACACACCCTAACTAATAATTGGTGTGACATTTGAAAACAATAGGGTGTCAGTAACAAAAATTGTAAATTACAGCAAGATCACTTAGCGTGCAAAACTGATAACGGAAAACAGTATCACTATTACATTGCTCAAAATTGTATGGGAGGCTGCGCTATAAAAGAAAAATGATATCATTTAGAAACAGAGTAACGATACCTGTCAGAAAGAACTGATTAAATGAGTGAAATACACGAGAAAAAATTCCTTATATAATCTCTATATCATGATAACATTGATCCTTGCATGTTGACGAGGGTGGGAAGCGCTCTATTGTCGAGAGCCGCTTCATGAAACCAAACCGTTCCAACAGAACAGTTTAAAAATAACAACACAGCTGCCCATCACTAAGAAGCCAATGTGTCTTTAAGTGGCTTGAAGGTCAACGGAAAAGGAGTAACGTTTTCTCTAGGGCAAGTCGAAACAAAACCAGTGATAAGAGAACAGACACTTACTAAACCCTAAACTGTGCAGCAGAACTGCAGTCTGTGCGCGTGTGTGTGTGTGTTATATCACGCTGTAACTGTATCTGACATTGTGCAGGCCCTAAAGAGAAGCCAGTAATAATGAATAAGGGGAAAGTTAAGTGAACTCCATGGAGAAATCAAAATGGCCACCTTACAGGATAATACACCATCATTAACTATCCAAGTTTAATGATATTCTCAAAATAAAGAATCCAAAGCAACACATAACAGATGACAGGAACATGGCCATGCTGAATGTGTGGCAGAATGCGTAAAGTGCTAATGCTCCAGTCCACCACCCTCTTGACGGAGCTCCCATGTGACTGCAGTGTGAGCTTTTGGACCAGGCTGAGAGCTGAGCTGGAGAGGAGAAGAGTGGACAGCCTGGACCAGACAAGGACACACACACACAAAACACACACAAACAAGTCCTCTGATGACAGACATTCCCACCGACAGCATGCTGTTGATGTCGACACTCACAAAAATAAAAAATAAAAAAATTAAGGAAACCACGCACCATGCATACTGACTACCTGTTGGCAAAAATATAGTTCATTTTTTGTTTTTCCATTGAAATCTCCCATCCTCATCTCAGGTTTCTTTACTGTAAGGTAAGGCAGGGATTTTTCTTGAAAACAAGCTATTCTGGTATGTGACTGTCATGTAAAACAAGCCCATCACTCCACGAGAAGATCAGCAGCCAGCTTGGTTTGCTCCGTTGTGTCAGCACTCCTCTCCGACTGCTGAGCCGCTGCATGTTCACTCTCTTCGTCTTGATTGGAACGATAAGCATTTCCAGCGTGAACCTCAGTGCTATGCCATGTAGATAAATGTGTTAATGTCTGACTCATCACGCTTGATGTACTTGTGCTCGATCAGCCATTCAATCTGCTCCTTGATCATCTTCTTTTGGGGAAGGAACATGTTTTTCAGGATCTCCACCAGCTCTGTCTGCAGCTGGGCATTAGTGATCTTCTTTCGCATCTTCATTATTTGAATAATGGCTTCCTACAACAGCAAAAGCGAGAAACGTGAAAAAACGTGTCAAAACAAATCTCCCTAGTGGAGAAAAAAAAAAAAAAAAAAAACAGCAGCAAACCACAGCATTCATCTAAAATCTCTAAAAGTCCAGGTAAATAAGATTTCTTTATTATTATTAAGCACCGAAGCAACTTTTAATGATTAATCTATAAGATATATGTTTATGGCGACAATATCGGACATTCCAAGGTCTAATTTTGTCTAATGTCTCTAAAGCTATAAGAATTCTTAGGTTTATTTTACATCAAAGTATGTACAGTAAGTGGATGAACTACAACAGGGTGTTTGTTACAGATATTTGTTGGTATTAATAAAACTGGTGTGAATGAGCGATGGAAATCTTTCCATATATTTGCTGAGCACACTGTTCTTTTTTATCTGTCAAAATACATTACTGGATCCTGGACCACATAATATATGAATCAGCATCATGATTATTCACGATTCAACTTTCAGCAGTTATGAGAGTTATAAAAACGTTCCTCCCCCCAAAAAAAATACATACCTGTGTTCTTAATATTCTTAATTGAACTATGCCTTCATTCTCCTCTTCTCTCATTCGCTCTGTAGTCAGCTGAAGACGGCCAATCAGGTTAATCTTCCCCCTCTTCTGTACTTTGGAGTTTTTTCTGATTAGCAAAACAGTAAACACAACATCAGGAATCTATTTAAACCATTTTCACTGATACATTAATCAATACGGGACAAACAATAAAAATGAATTTAAATAATCAAAAAGGAGGTACACACATCAAGGAGAATTCCTGGTTAACGAAGAACAGGGTACTATCTGTGAAGTCTTTGGGAGAGCTCACTTGAGGTTCATATGAAAGCACCTGCCGTTTGAGTTTTGGGAAGGCAACAAGAGACTAAAGGGAGAGGGAGAGAAAAACACAGACCAAACATCAACATGGCACTAAAACACATACAACCATGACAAAAACGTGACAACTGCATGAATTACCTCAACTAATCACTGTGCATTCAGGAATTATTCAAAGATTGTTTGTATTTTCCTCAATTTGTTAACTTTTATATTAGTATAAAATGAATTGCTCTCTCACGCCATTGAAATGGCATGACATTTACACAAGGGTTCAGACTCTTTAGTCAATATTTTGCAGTAGCAATTCTCTGCAGAACCTTTCAAGGCTGTCAGATGGGAAGGGGAAAGTCACTGCACCACTATTTTAAATCAGCTTCATTGTTTGGGCACTAGGCTGCTCAAGAACATTTATGGAAGCCATTCCTGTGGTTGCACATTTTGAGTTACTGTCATGTTAGAACTGGAAGTCTTGTGCTCTCTTGAGCAGATCATACCCCCCGAATTGTGACAAGTTTTACAGTATCCATTGCAAACTCTCAGTTCTGTTATATTAACAGTAAAGAATCCGGAGAACACAGCTATGTATAAAGAATGGTACAAAAACATCCTCACAGAGCAACTTCTCCAAAACATCCAAGAACAGTTTGATGACGAACAATGCCTTTTCCAGCATGATGGGGCACCTTGCCATAAGGCAAAAGTAATAACCAAGTGGCTCGGGGAGCAATACTTTTTGGGGCAGATGCCAGGAAACTCCCCTACCTTAATCCCATTGAGAACTTGTGGTCAATCCTCAAGAGGTGAGTGAACAAACAAAAGACCCACAAATTCTGGCAAACTCCAAGCATTGATCATGTGAGAATCAGGTGCCATCAGTCAGAATGTGGCCCATAAGTTTATTGACAACGTGCCAGGGTGAATTGCATAAGTGTTGAAAAACAGGTCGTTGAATAAATTTAATGTAGTTATCAATAAAAGCATTTGACACTTATGAAATGCTTGTAATTATATTACAGTATACCATAGTAACATCTGACAAAAAGATGTAAGAATACTGAAGCAGCAGACTTTGTGAAAATCAATACAGTAGTTGTGCTATTCTCAAAACATTTGTAAACAGTTCACTGGAACCGAGAGCGTTAAACTTGTTCGAGCACGACAATACCCCTGTGCACAAAGAGGTTAATATAAACATGATTTGCCAGGGTTAGAGGGGAAGAACAACTGATCCTAACAAAGTTCATGTCATTTGCATGTTCACCCCTCACCCAGAGTGTGCGTCTCAGCTCTGCATCAGGAAGCTCAGTGGCAAGCTTCAAGTTCTCAAAGCTGATCTTCTCTCTGGGTCTTTGGTTCCAGGCGAAAAGAACAGCCAGCTGGAAGGTTGTGACCTCCAAGTCATACTGACCCACTTCATTTTTAAATGTAATCTGTAGCAAACAAACACAAATTTATCATCATGTGCTGCTTCCAGTAAAATTTACAGAGAAAAATTAAATCCAGCTCACAATGCCGTTGGACATAAGGTGGTGCCAGTGCAGCTTTCTGCCACTGTGATTCTTCTTGTAAAAGTCTTCAACTTCAGGAATGAGGTCCTCCAGCTCAGTGGGAAGCGAAACAAAGACCTTCTCTGAGCTGCGTGACCATGCTCCAGCATTGAGGATCTTTATATTTACAGAGTCAGCTGCACCATGGAACACACAACAGCATAAGAACACGGCTTTTCTGGGTTTAGATATAATGACAAAATGCCTGCATTGTAACGTCACCTGGTAAAGCAAGCTTGTTGTGTTTATGCATCTCCTTGAAGACCTGGTTTAGATCCTCTGACACTTTTATGTCTTGGAACATTCTAGCTAGCTTATTGACATAATCGGCTGGCATACCAACTTCCTAAAGAATGAGAATAACAATATTTTAAAATAATTTTCATGTTATAATGGGATCTTTGCAGATCCCTTTACAATTAGGTCAAAACAAATAGCAGCATTTTCCATTCCTGTCCTTACCCTGAGCCATTCAACCATGTTCTCCTCAATTTCACTGTCAGCTGAGATGTCCAGGATCAGCCTTCTGGTTAGGTGGGCTTTATGGTACCTCATAAACACATCCTTATTCTGAACATATTTTAGCACCAGTAACTGCAAAAGAAAATACAGTTTTAAGTCTGACTTCATATGAAAGAGATGTCTTTACTGTGTAGGAGCTCACCATGCTATTCAATGCGCTTACCACTTCCTTTAACTTCAGCTCGATCTCCTCTGAGGTGAGCTTCTTGCTGAGTGGTGTCTTCCTCAGCAGCATGTCACAGTAGTTGGCTAGCAGCTCTGGACACTTGGACTCGGGTTGTGTTTTGAGGCCCACTCTTTAAACACATACAAATACAGAGCTGGATCACTAAACAGTCAGCTTAGCTTATGAACGAGGCCAGAAAGGACCAGAACAGGAAATGCAAAGTTTATTTATTGCGCTTGGTGACTCACCCCTTCTGCTTCATAGGTAGCTCCAACTTAAATATTGTAGCGTCATTCACAACTGCTTTATATGCCTAGCAAAAATGAACAGAACATTACAAATGTCTTCCAGTATTTTTTTAACACATATTTTATTAATCATTATTAAATGGTCACCAGTACATGGTTTAGAACACAACACTGTAACAGGACTGAAGATATCCACAGACCTGTCAAAAGGCGTCTGCTATCATCAATAAAAAATGTATAATCTACACTAACAATCAGTTTTATAATGCAGATTGTTTTATATCTAAATTAAAGTAAAAATTTTAATATTTCTTTACTATTCATCGCTTAAAAACTGTCCCCAGATTTATGATATTGTTAATCAGTATTGATCATGTGATAGACAACCAACATCATCCTATCACAAAGCCATAGTGTGCAGTACGGAGTCATACTGCAGTTATTTTCATTAAACAGTAGTAAACATTTAAGAGAGCCAGCGCATTAACACAACGCGCTCCAGTGCACTCACTTTATCTCTGGCCGTGAGAAATCGAGGATCATCTTGGAATGCTTCCTTCACAAGTTTACTAAAACGGTTGAACAAAGTAAGAAGCTGTTCCACATATTTCTCAGAGTCCTGAACACAGAAACATTAGGCATTTATACATTTTCTTCTATATGTATGCATAATTTATTTCAGACCTTAATAATAGTAATAAAAATAGCCTGCACTATGTTGTCAATGTAAGCTACATGGCCAACAGCATGTGGATTCACACCCATTAAAGCTCCTTCCTCAAACGGCTGCCACAAAGATGGAAGCACTCAATTGTATACGTCTTTATATGCTCCAACATTACAATTTAACTTCAATGGAACTAAGAGAACCAGACCTGTTCCAAAATGACAATGCCCCATGCACAAGGCAAGCTCCATGACTATCTGGTTGGCCAAAACATCTTTGGGATGAACTGGAACATTGACCGAGTACCAGACCTCCTTGCCTTACATCCAGTGCCTGACCTCTAAAAACTCTTGAATTTGAAGGAACACAAATCCTCCTAGTCATATTATAACATCTAGTGGATAGACATCTCAAAAGAGTGGAGGTTATTAGAACAACAAAGGGGGGGGGGGGATAAATCTGGAATGCAATGTTCGAATAGTGTACAAGTTTAAAAGTCTGGTGTCCATAAATATTTGGCCATAGAGTATATTGTACCCAATATTCAGTGAAAAAGAAATGTGTTTTATTTATAAACCTATGCTGTTGGTGTGATCTGTATACTGACAGTGTACAAATGGTCACAGATCATGAAACAAATGCATCGAAAACAATACAACACTGTACCAGCATAACCCATATAGAGTGTAAATCTAACAATCAAGAAATAATATTTTTTTGAGGGGAAAAAAAAAAAAAGAATACTTCAGCACTTATTTTGTTGACAAAACTCCAACGAGCATTTCTTTCAGTAGTTTTACACACAAAACACACTGGAAAAGAAACTCCATGAAATAAATAGTGTGACCCGACATGCACAAAAATGGTAGTGTCCTGAATAATAATTATTCTCCTTTTTTTTTTTTTTCTTCAGAGAGGCATATATCTGCACAAAAAGTAAAACTCAGTGTGATATTA
The DNA here is from genome assembly GCA_026413445.1 of Dolichallabes microphthalmus. Classification (NCBI taxonomy): domain Eukaryota; kingdom Metazoa; phylum Chordata; class Actinopteri; order Siluriformes; family Clariidae; genus Dolichallabes; species Dolichallabes microphthalmus. The sequence goes on from JAOTQY010000050.1 coordinate 8,374,032, forward strand.
TATATATATATATTTTTTTTCTTTCTTCTCCACTGACCGTTGTGATAGTCTCGGCAGCAGCAACCATGTCGGCCAGGCCAGCACTGATGATGTGTTCTTCCAAATCTTTGAGCATGGGTTCAATTCCACTTGGCACCTTATCCATCAGTGAGAACATCAGATGAAGCTCTGGAATTGAATGAATTATTAAACATAATAGCAATAAGAAGACTAATTCTCAAAAGTTAATACAAAAAGGTGATCAGCTGTTCTGATACTCACTGTCTGTCTCATTGCGTTTAATCATGCCTGGACATTCTGCCAAGATTGTTTCTTTGAATGATGTCACCAGTGCATTTACACAACATTCCATAAGCTAAAAGAGAAGTAATTTCTCTATTGGCAACTCAAAACTTAAATGGTTATGACTCACATACCATCTCAAAAATAACGAAAAAAGATACAAAAGAGGACAAAGGTATATAAATACTCACTGCTTGAACAGAGTTACATTCACGTCGTGTCTCTAAATAACGTAGTGCACGTTTTTCCTCCTCCCTTAATTTAGCGTCTGCCTACACGTGACAAAGATGACACAAAAAAAGAACATGCATTACAAATAAAATGGATAGGCACTACAGTATATGCCTATATGAGAATGAGAAGCACTTTTACATCTACAGTATATTCAAACCTTATTGAAGACAGTGGTGTGAAAAACTATTTGCCCCCCCTCCTGATTTCTTATTCTTTTGCATGTTTGTCACACAAAATGTTTCTG
>JAOTQY010000050.1:8409340-8424425 GCA_026413445.1 Dolichallabes microphthalmus
ATACAAGCTGTACACTGATTACTTTACATTCTATCAGAGTTTCATATCTTTAGCATTGTCCCTTGAAAAGATATAATGAAATATTTACAAAAATGTGAGGGGTATACTCACTTTTGTGAGATACTGTATTTGTTATTTCATAGTTTGGAAATCTTAGGTAATGTTCTAGAATGTAGAACACAAAAACGAGCTAAAAACATTCAATTAGAAGGTGTGTCCACACAAACTGGTACTGTATATCTGATATGTGGTCATGTGACTTGAATGAGAACGGACAGATCAGAATTCATGCAACTTTTTGCCTCTGTGCAGGCTTAGGGTACTGACATCATCAGTCTGCACCACCAGCACCGAATTTTTTTTTTTCATTTTCCTTTTTGTTCTCCTTCTGGACCTCAACAAGCACAACCAAGTAACATCTTGCCATTCTCCAGAGCAAAATCCTGAGCATATGTTTGCTAAAATTGCCCCCATAGTATGAACTGAATGAGTGGTCGCACAAATATGACGTTTTAACCTAGATAATGTGAGAAAAGATGCCTCGATATGCGCATGCATGCTCTTTCAGAGGACAGGCGCATTCACATCAGAGTGTGATAAGAGTCAATTGTAATTAATAATGTACCTTGCCATGACATACAAATGAAGTTTGACCAAAAAAACTGAATTGGCTCGTAATGTGAATGCAATATGACAAGCTACATTTTTGTCTTAAATTATATTTAAACTGGAGAAAAAATGTTAGATGTAGAGGTAATAATTCGGATAAATCTTTAAAAAGTATTACATGTAATTAGGGTATAATTTTTTTTTTCCCAGCAAAAGGATTTTCCACAGGAGACATTCAAAGGCAGCAAGAGTGAACTTCTGAGGCAGTGTCTCTGCCAGGGTTATTTTACTAACGTGGCGAGGAGATCTGTCGGAAAGGCTTTCTGTACTATGGATGGACACGGCTCTACAGTTCAAATTCATCCATCATCATCTGTAAGGATTTTTATTGAACTGGCTTCTTAAGCTGGAATTATTCTGATTGATTAGTTATCACATTTATGTTTTTTCATATTTGTAATTTTTTTCAGCTTTTTGGGCAGGAGCAACAGCTAGACTGGATTATATTCCATGATGTCTTGGTCACATCAAAAGTTTTTGTAAGAACTGTATGCCCAATCCGATATGACTGGGTGAAGGACCTGCTCCCAAAGCTGCATGAGATTGATGTTTATGATCTAAGCAGTGTCGCTAGGGAGGAAGTGACTGAAGAGGAAATGGAACGGTGGGAAAAGAAAAGAGCAGCACAAAAACAAATGGGTATGTTATTTAGAGAGTACATGGCCAAAAGATTGTGGACACCAGATCCATCATAATAACCTCCATTCTTCTTGGAAGGATTTCCACAAGACTTTGGACCAAGGATTTGTACATTTACGTATTTAACCATTAGTGAGGTCTGGAGTAAAGTTAGTTTTTCCAGTTTATCCCAAAGGTGTCCAGTGGGGTTAAGGTCACCTCATGGTCATTCAAGTTCATACAAACCTTCCATCCTGGGGAGGATGTGATGGCCAGGTGTCCACAAGCTTCTGACAGTATACAACCGTAAGAGGCTCTTTTTTATACCCAATCATGTTGCCAGTTGACCTAATAAGTTGCAAATTGGTCCTCCAGCAGATTCTTATATGTACATTTAACTTTTCCAGCCTCTTATTGCTACCTGTCCCAAATTTTTTGTAATGTGTAGCTCTCATGATATACAAAATGAGCCAATATTTGGCATGGCATTTCAAAATGCACACTGTTCCTTTTTCTGCTGTTAAGATGCTGAATTCTGGCTTTTCTATATGTAAATCCTTTTCATTTATGCGTTTCTTACTGTTCCGTCACACTCACTCATGTTTCTGACTATTTGTTTTTCATTTGTTTTGCTGTGCAGGTACTATTTTCAAGAAATATTGCTTTTAGATTTTATAGCTTGATGTTCTGATGTCTTCCTTGTTCTACCCATATACTTTCATTTTATTGGAAATTTAAACTGTTTTATTTTTACTTACAAAATTTAGACACCGCTCACTGGGAGCAAGCAACAGGCTGATTTGTCGGCTAATTTGCATTTTTAGAAGTGTACCAGTATTTGTTTTAGAAATGCAAATTACAGTGTTATAAAATTTTTGTTAACATCGACAGAGACACAAAACGCTGTTTCACAGAGGCACAAATATCGTTTTGTGTCATATCTGTGGTTTGTGTATTTGCTATGAAGTGAAAAACAAAAACCTGGCTAGGCATCCTCTAAGTGTGATGATCATTTTATCAAGGCGTTGTAATGTACACTATGCACAACATAGTTCTTATATGAACTTGTTGTTGCCCTAATCTATTTGGCATGTGTGATTTCATAACTGTTTTCATGATAATATATATTTGATCTCATTTAACAGAGACCGTTGAAGATGCATCGAAAAAAGTTGAGAAGAGAAATGATGAAAGCTCAATCACAGAGGCACGAGCTCGGTATTTACAACGAAAACAGAACCGAATCCAGACAAAACATTCCTGAAAGGAGATGCTCATGTTCATAAAGTAAAAACTGTTTGACTTTTTTTTTTTTACGTACTAGAGGTTACTCCGCCCATGTGCTACCATTACCTGCGAATGGAATGTACAATCAACTCGTTGCCGCTCCTCACACTGCTCCAATGTTTCGGCAGATATATTATTCCCCCACCGTATGACATAAAAGGTGATGATGACACTGCCTACTGTTACACTGTGACGGATGCCGATTACACAAGCCACCCACTACACTGGCCAAACAGGACTTCGGTTTTATATGTATAAATGTTCTTTTTTTCCTCCACCAAAAGGTCACTGTGGTATTCATAATGTCTAATAAATCTTATTACAAAAAAAAAATTATATATAATTTATAAGTGTACATGATTGTAAATGTAAGAACGCTTAATAAAATGACTGAGTCTTGAGTTGTAGGTTTGAAGCAGGTGGATTGGCTATGCTGAATTGCCCCTAGGTATGAATGAGTGAATGTGTGTGTACATGCATGGTGCCCTGTAACTGTCTGGTGTCCCCACTCTCCAGCCATTGGGCTCAGTATTCTTGTGATATGCTCTGGCACGACCCTAACCAAAAAGAAATGGATCCTTAAATAAATAAATAAATAAATAAATGATTATTAATTAATTATTATAACATAATTTTGGGCAGGATAGTTATATAAAAATAAACCATAATTTTAGAAATTACACTAGTTTTAAGAGAAAGTAAATTAGTACGTTATTAAAACCACGTAACAACCTTTCTAGTACCTGACGTTTCATATGAAATATGGTTTACGCCCATAATCACATACTTCCTTACTACACAGTATGTTAAATGTTATGTCGCACATCATCTGCATCATGCAGTTTTTAGATACTTTGTAGTATGGGTAGTGCGATTGTGAAACCGTTCTAGTTCACCGGAAATGACGTACATGCAATCTGCTGAATGATGTGGCAAAAATAAATTAGTGATTTAATTAAGGGGTTTATACTACAGCCATTATTTAAAACTCGTGTTTAAAAACGTTACACGTCCAAAAATATAGTCTTGCACAATTTGGAAAATATCGGGTAGTCTTCCAGGTTCTACAAAATGGTTGAATGTTTTTTGTCCTTCGTCGTCTTGACGCTTCCGTGTTGAGGCTTTCCTGCGTTTCCGCCGCCATTGCGGGTTTCAGGACTTCAGCTTTGGGTCCGCTGATTTCCGTCTCAAGCAGTGCAGGAGAAAAATCAGTCATCCCTGAGACAGGACTGGCGCTGTTCGTGTAACACCTCGAAACAACCTTCATCACTTCAAGCTTTTACATCTTCCCTGATCGGCAGTCTATTTCCTTTTTCTTTTTATTTAGTGGCATTTCATTGCGGTGCCCGTGCAGGAAGGAGGTCGTAGTGAGTAGCTAGCTTAGCTATCTGGCCGGGAGAGCAGAAACCTAACCATGGCTCAGATCTTGCCTATTCGCTTTCAGGAGCACCTGCAGGTAAGACCCAGACAAATTTACACACGGTAAAACACGACGTATTAATTTAAAAATGGCTATTATTTTTATCAAACTTCGATTGAGTCAGTTTGCTAGCATACCGAGAACGCCTTGTGCTAGCTTGAAGGCTCGAGCCAAATGAATGATCTCCTATGGGTTTAGCGACATCTCAGCGGCTAATACCAACACTCGGATGGATTATGAAGTACATAAAACGGTTATTTAAATATAATTGTTAGAATTCTTTGTACGTTATATTATGTTGTTTAGGTTGACTTCATTGACATTAGACAGAGCTAGTGTGCTAAAAGAATGCTTACTCAGCTGACTAGCTAAATTACAGCCTGAGTAACTAGCCTGGGAAAATATCAGCCCGCGGCCCGGGCACCCTGAACCCCGCTGTCACTTCTTAATATAGCTTCTTCTGTTTGTTATATAAAAAAAGATTGATTAACATTTGTCACTTTTTAGTTAATTACATCTTGTATTTAACGCAATGTATTTAATTGTAAATCGGCGTAATGCTGTAAAATGTATATCCTGAACGTTAAAGAGCTTTTAACTCTTTTGTTCTAAACGCATACCTCAACATCTGCAAAGGTGTAGTGAGGGACTTGTGTACATGGTGCCATTATTATTTTCAAAGTGGGTTGTTAAATTTTATTTCAAATTCAACAATCCACTCTTTTATTTCTTTGAATTACTCCTCATCTTGTGCAAGTTTGTGCAGATTTTTTCCCCCCAGAATACTGCTGAATGTTGCAGAATGTCAGCAGGATTTCCTGGACATGGCCCTGCTCCCTGTCTCCATCAACCCTCATACTTGATTTATTATTTTTTTAACCCCCCCCCCTCCTCCTCCCTTTTTGATCCCCCCCCCTTCTCCCCCTCCACCATTAGCTCCAGAACCTGGGCGTTAACCCAGCAAACATCGGGTTTAGCACTCTGACTATGGAGTCAGACAAGTTCATCTGCGTGAGGGAAAAGGTCGGAGAACAAGCACAGGTGGTCATCATCGATCTGAGCGATCCCAATTCGCCCATCCGCAGGCCCATCTCCGCGGATAGTGCAATCATGAACCCGGCCAGCAAAGTGATTGCTCTTAAAGGTAAGACACTTTCCAGCCAGATTTTATAGGTGTTCTGCCTGTTATTTTTTAAAAATTGTCCTTATGACATGACCGCATCATTTCTTTTGGTTGCCTGATTTATTATTAGCTTAACATTACTGTGTACCATGTTTTGTGTCTCTAGGTCTCTTAATGCTTATACATATAGACACTATATATATATATATACACACTGTATATATTATTTTCACATTTCTGTTCATATTCACTGCTATACCCATTTTATTTTGTATAAAGTCTGCTCCTTGGCACTTGCCTGCCTCTTGCAGTAATTTGATGTTAACAGTAGTCATAAAGTACTCATTGGAAATGTCTTGCTGTCATAAATGCTTTGTCTGTTTTTTGCTTGTTTTTATTCTTCTTTTGTTCCTTACTGCTTTCTTATGTTTGCAGACGGTGAGTTCAATTTCATCTATACTGAATTGTGCGGGTTGTATTTTATTTTATTTTTTTCTTTTTCCCCCCTCTCTCTTTCTTGCTCTCGCTCGCTCTCTCTCTCTTGCTCTCTATCTTTGTGAAATGTGTGAGCTTTTTAATAGCTAATGCATCGATGAGGGGGCGGGGTTGTAGATTCCACAAATTGCAATGTGAAATCGTTTTCAGGACTGGAAATATAAGTCGGTGCAGAATTTCAGTTTAGATGCAGGGAGCCGTAGAAAGAAATTTTGAAGTTTTTTGCAAGTAAGATATAATAAAGAGCTGAAATGCTGCACATTACTCAGTCACTGATGATGAAGTATCAGTTTTGTCATCAGTTGCTCCAGTCTTGTACTGATTTTGCCATTGTGCTTGCAATATGTTCATTAAATTGGGATTTTTATTTTCAGTTGGTAATGAGGTGCTTGCGTAGGCTAAGTGTGAGAAGAGAAAGGTGAAGTCATAGCTTTTGTTCTGCCTGAGAAAACCTCTGTATCGTAACTTTTAGAGGTAACAGATTCCACTTATTTCCCATGATGTCCCGATCTGTAATGATAAATGCATTTTTTAAAATACCGTTAATAGAAACATAAACGCAAATGTGATAGTTTCTTGTAGGTAGTACGTGTCAATTTAGTCATTAACTTATTTTAATTCAGACCTAATGTCATGACCAACATAGTCCCAAATTTTCTGAATTGGAGTGATTGAGAGAAATCTTTTAAGCAGTAAAAGATCTAATAACACAACATCGCAGTAGAACTTTAGAGAATTGGCCTAAATGCAGAGCAAAGGTTTGTGTGTATGAATGTTGTTGCGGTGTTGGGTTTTGAGGTCTTCTTTGCACTGCAGCTGTTTGTCCTGAGTTTCGCCGTCTGCACTTTTTCATGTCTTTGACATCTGATCACACGTCATTTGTCTGTGTTGTCTGCTTAACTTCTAAATACTATTGTGATTTTATAGTTCTCAGATAGGTCGATTAAATGTTTAAGTCTATTCCTTTTTTTCCTTTTTCCAGCTGCGAAAACCCTCCAGATTTTCAACATTGAGATGAAGAGCAAGATGAAGGCGCACACCATGACTGATGATGTGACATTCTGGAAGTGGATCTCCCTCAACACCGTAGCACTAGTAACAGACAATGCAGTCTACCACTGGAGCATGGAAGGTGACTCCCAGCCTGTTAAAGTGTTCGACCGGCATTCCAGCTTAGCAGGATGCCAAATTATCAACTACCGCACTGACGCCAAACAGAAATGGCTCCTTCTTATTGGGATTTCCGCACAGGTAGGCCTTAATTTATGTTTGTTCAAAATAAGGGTGTGGTGAGAATCTGGAAATAATTAGGTCATTGACACTAGTCACTTTTCTATTTGTTTGAAAGCATAACAGATTTCCCATGATTTGTTCTGGTTTTATATAAGCCTTGGGTGGTTTGAAGAATGAGTGAGTTTCAAATAGTTTTTGTATTTATTTCCTTGCAGCAAAACCGTGTAGTCGGAGCGATGCAGCTGTACTCTGTGGACAGGAAGGTGTCACAGCCTATTGAGGGCCATGCTGCAGGCTTTGCTCAGTTCAAAATGGAGGGAAATGCTGAAGAATCCACACTGTTTTGCTTTGCTGTTCGTGGTCAAGCAGGAGGAAAGGTCTCAATCTTTACTAGTTTTCTTTTTAAATGACCTGGGAATATTTTTTCGAGTTAAAGCTCATATTTACAAACATTTATTTATTTATTTATTTTTTTAAACCGAATCTCTAGCTCCACATTATTGAAGTCGGAACCCCTCCATCTGGCAATCAGCCTTTTCCGAAGAAAGCCGTAGATGTGTTCTTTCCACCAGAAGCCCAAAACGACTTTCCTGTTGCTATGCAGGTATTTTTTATTTTTTTTCTCCTTTTTAAATTGTCATTCCTACTTTATCACGCCATTGAGCGTGATGTCGTTGCAGGATGTTGAAAGAGCAGATGTGTTGTAACTGCTGTCCAAATTTAGCAAATTCCAAGACATGTATTTCAATTCAAGCAGTCAAATCATATGTTCAAAGATATCGGAGATGATGGATTTCATTTAAGGTTTGTTTTCACTTGTGTAGATCAGCTCCAAACATGATGTAGTCTTTCTCATCACCAAATATGGCTACATCCACCTATATGACCTTGAAACTGGCACTTGCATCTACATGAACAGGATCAGCGGGGAGACCATCTTTGTCACCGCTCCTCATGAGGCTACTTCTGGCATCATTGGTGTTAACAGGAAGGGACAGGTATTGTTTCGTTTTTTTTTTTTTTTTTTTTTTTTTGGATGGTCAATAAAATATATGATTTTTATCTCGTCAGGCGTTTGATTTATAAATGTATTCCTGAGGAGTAACCACAAACGATTTGTTTGCACACTGCAAACAGTAGACTTGGGCTGGTGATTGTCACTCTGTTTACTGTAACCTGATGCTTCCAGGTGATGAATAATTTTCTAGCACAGGCTTCCGAGCCATGAAATATGCAGTGACTGCGAAGAAAGATGACCACGCTTCATTGTAGCTTTACCTTCTTAAGTCTGCTTGTGTGCTATCCTCAACAGCATCAATCCTTGGGACTACGTAAAACATGTCTGTGTATGAGCTATGCTACAACCTTGGAATCCAACCATACCAAGTACTACTGTTGTGGCTGCCGGTGCACAACAGACTCCAGCATCATGTGAACAGTGGGATGTGGTGACGAGATCTCTAATCCTCTTAATGTTTCACTTTCCTGCTCTGCCTGCAGGATGCTGCTACACTTGATGAAAGAGTCCAGCTTCATTCTATCTTTCTTTCTGTTTTGGTGTGGTCAAGATAAACAGCATTTGAAACAATTATTAATTTTTAAATGCAATTGTTGGGCTGTCTTTATTAAAATGTCTGAGCATAGTACGACCTCCTAAATAGATTATCTTGTAAAGCATATTTTATTTTTTATACACCTATACAAGTCGAAGGTGGTGGTGATGCCTCTGGCTTAAAGTTTAGTGTTAATAGATTCTACTTGGAAGTCAGAAATACCCTTAAAATATAGAACAAACATAAAGAAATGTATTACAGGGAGGGAAATGACCTTGCACTGACCTTAACTGAGTTTGGATCCATTCCAAGGTTGAACTTGTTAATCTGCTTGATACAGGTACAGTTATGATTCCTTAAATCCTGCAATCATTGAACTATTTGTTGAACTAAGTGTGCTAGCCATTTCTTCTGCTGTTTAAGGCAGGGTATTGGATTAGCTTTTTAGTATTTACAGGATTGCTGGGACACGTCACTAAAATGGGGGTGAGTGGGGGTTGACCGAGTGAAATTAATGTTTTAGATTAAAGCACAAAGAAATGTATGTAGGTTTTTTTGTAAGTCACAATGAAGATTTCATTTACTCGCCTTTATCTTTGATGATAGCACGCAGCGGTTTTGGTCAGTTCATTTGTGAAAATGATTCCTCCTACTCCCAGAACTACTTTCTTACAGTTTGAGTCCTGGAATGTCTGTCCTATCAGGGAAAGAAAAACTTTATAGATTATCTTAATTCAGTACATTCAGGTCATCAGCTGACTTTATTTTATTGCCACATAATGTTGCTGAGTCTAGACCTGCCTAACTGAAGCAACCCCAGATCATAACACTGCCTCCAGAGGCTTGTATAGTGGCCACTATGCATGATGCCTCACTTCCTAGCTTCACTCAGGACTCATGACACCACGTGTCCTTTTTCCACTGCTCCGAAGTCCAATGTTTATGATCCCTAACAGATTTAAGTGTTTCTCAATTCATCTCCATTCATGGTTTTACTTTAAAAAAAATTTTTTTTTAATTTTTTCTGACCACATTTCTTCCACAAAGTTGAAGGTTTTGCATTATTCTTCCAGCTTTTAATAATGTGTTGGACGTTTCTTGATTTGATTCTTCATTGAAAGCAGGATACATTTGAAAACACATAAGTCTATATAAATTCTCCTGCTCTTGGTCAGGCCTTGTTTCCTGTCTTTTGTCACTAAGGCAAAAGCAGAGATTCAGCAGAAAAAAAGGCACATAGACATTGACCTGAAGTCATCTAATGGAAATAAAGTTACTTAAACAGTTAAACATTAAGCACAATCAGAGCAATAATAAAGGTTAAAAAAATCTCTAACGTTGCTAGAAAGTGGTCGCATGACCATCCTGCCCTTGTGCACACATGTAATGGCGACCAACTACACCTTAGTGACTTGCATCCAAATGATTCTTTTGTTTAGTTTTCAGAAATCCATTGTTCGATACCACTTTAATAAAAGTCTGTTTAGTAGCATTGCATAAAACATTTAAACAACAAAGAAAATGTAGCAGGTTTCAAAATTCTGGATTGTAATATTGTATTGCAGTCAGGTGACATGAAAACAAAGTCACAGGTAAGTACCTTATACCCGCTGTAAAATACAGTAATAATCCTTGATGTTCTTGGGACTGATTTTGTTAAACTTGCGGTATGTTTGCTTACAGAGTTAAATATCAAGTCAGCCAAACATGTGGCATCTCCCATTACATAAAAACCGTCAGAGTTCAAGAGCTTATGTTCATGTTCCCAACAACGCTCAAACACCAGAATGAGGAAAAAGTGTGATCCTACCATGATAGTTGGTATCATGAGCTGGTTTGAGAAACTGCTGAACATGCATAAGAGTCTCTGCATACAATGTTGCAAAAAAAAAAACACAGGGTGTTTGTAGTGTCTGCAGACTGAAATGCATTGCTGTTGAGAGAGATCAGAGTAGAATGATCACTGGTTTGGTATGCCATGCTATAAGGGTGTAGTAACTCAATCTTTATACCCATGGTGAGCCGAAAAGAATTTCAGAACCTATTAAACCTTGAGGTGCATGGGCCGCAGCAGCAGATCACATCAAGTCATGAACAGGAATCATGGTCACCTCAAAGGTCCTTTCTATTATTGTACAGAGTGACCATATCCTCCCTGGTAGCTCAAACCAATCTGACTCTTTAAATATTTGACCCCTCTTATCAGTCATGTTGCTCGCTTAATGGTTTTTTCCCCCCTTCCTGTTTAGCTACGTTTGTGTTTGATTCTCAGGATAGTAGTTTGTGAAATGGATAAACCTGTTCATCTGATACCAACATTCATCCCATGATAAGTCACTGAGTATACTTATGCATTGGTGTTTGTGTTGTGCTGCAAATGTACATCCAAACTACCAGATGGTAGTGGAATTTCTGCACGACAGCCATGTCTGGTCACCCCTTTTTTGATTAGGTTTATATTTTTTGGTGTACTACATACCAGTGGCAAATGGAAGATCAGATCTTGTAATTGGAGGTAATAGACATTGAACAACAGTTAAGTTACTTTTATTGAAATTGCTTAAATGGAACACCAATTGATCTTTGGTGTACACGTCTCATGTGAACTGCAACTTGTAAAAGCTAATACTTTTCAGGGCTGGTCCTTAAATAATTCAGTTCCTATTTTAACTGCTTTGTATTCTGGGAAAGGAGAGAAAATAGGATTCATTTTAAGTAAACAGACAGCATGCAGCTTACCTGAAGTAAAGGTGCCCTAAATCTTCCTTCATTCATATGTGCATTTAGGTCGCCATCCTCCCCACTGCTTTCTGTAGCAGCTCGTTCTGTCTTCTTTACATTATGCAACACCTGTCTGTGTTTTTCTTTAGGTTCTGTCAGTGTGCGTGGAGGAAGAGAACATCATCCCCTACATCACCAATGTCCTGCAGAACCCTGATCTGGCACTGCGCATGGCTGTACGCAACAACTTGGCTGGCGCAGAGGAGCTCTTTGCACGCAAGTTCAACAATTTGTTTGCAGGGGGCAACTACTCCGAGGCGGCGAAGGTTGCTGCCAATGCACCAAAGGTATCACTAGATGGCTTTGCACTATTTTTATCAATCCATTTGTGTCTGGATTTTTTTTTTTACATTTGATTTTGTTGCTTCTCAGGGTATTTTGCGCACCCCAGACACCATTCGGCGTTTCCAGAGTGTTCCTGCCCAACCAGGCCAAACCTCTCCTCTGCTTCAATACTTTGGCATCCTGCTGGATCAGGGTCAGCTGAACAAGTTTGAGTCCCTGGAGCTGTGTCGGCCTGTACTGCAGCAGGGCCGCAAGCAGCTGCTGGAGAAGTGGCTGAAGGAAGATAAGGTGCGGGGTCTAAAGATCATCTTGAAACTTGTCTTTGCAGTAAAAAAAAATTATCAGTAATACAGAATATGTGAATGACGGTCATGTTTTTGTTTCAGCTGGAGTGCTCTGAAGAGCTGGGTGATTTGGTGAAATCTGTGGACCCAACTCTTGCTCTCAGTGTCTATCTGAGGGCAAATGTCCCTAATAAAGTCATTCAGTGTTTTGCTGAGACTGGCCAGTTCCAGAAAATTGTACTGTATGCAAAAAAGGTGGGTTGATCGCATGGAGAATTTATGTATTCTTAATAAATAATGTTTTTTTTATTATATAAATTCAAATAAAATACATTCCTCTTATCTGTTGTTTTCATGATGCTTGACTTTTGGCTGCTTAGCTGTCCTAATGATGGATCAGTACTTTACAATGCCCCACACATTTCAACAAAAAGAATGATGGATTGTAGTTAATTGAGTTTTTATATTCCTTTTCTTGACTTGTATCTTTGCAGGTCGGTTACACTCCAGACTGGATCTTTCTGCTTCGAAACGTGATGCGCATCAGTCCAGAGCAAGGCCTGCAGTTCTCCCAGATGCTTGTACAGGACGAGGAACCACTGGCTGACATTACCCAGGTCTCCATTAAAAAAATATATTTTTTTTTAGTATTTGTGTTTTTTTGTCATGCATTTGTCATTTTTCTCCTGGTTAGAGTAAGAATTTGTACATGTTTTTCTTTCTACTCAGATTGTGGATGTGTTCATGGAGTACAACCTGATTCAGCAGTGCACTTCCTTCCTGCTGGATGCTCTAAAGAACAACCGACCTACTGAAGGTCCACTGCAGACACGGCTGCTGGAAATGAACTTGATGCATGCGCCACAGGTCATCTTTCACCTTCGCCTCTTTCCGTCTTACTTACATTGGCTGTGATCCTTGAAAAGCTTCTCCTTTGAGTTTGTGTAGATCATCATGTTCGAATAATGGTATTTTTGTGTGTTGTTATTATTATTATTATTATTATTATTATAATTTTATTTTTTTTAGGTTGCTGATGCTATTTTGGGAAATCAGATGTTCACCCACTATGACCGAGCTCATGTTGCCCAGCTATGTGAGAAAGCCGGACTGCTTCAGAGAGCTCTGGAACACTACACTGACCTGTATGACATCAAACGTGCTGTGGTACACACCCACCTGCTCAACCCTGAGGTAGTCACAGAAGATTTTATGTACGCTTCCATTGTGTAATGTAGCTAGCTCAGGAAACACTTTTACTTTAAGTATACCTTTACTGTGGCACAAAATATTAGTTTGTCTGGTTTCATTTATTCAGTCAGAAATATAATTATGGAAATCAGACTTTGCTTTACATAATGCATGTTTGGCACTAATTATATAAAGAACTGGTTTTGTTGATTTAAAATCTGAAAGCATTTTCCACGTCAAAAACCAAAGAGTAGCTTAACGTTTTTGTAAATGCCAAAGCAGCTTGATGGATTAAGGTCAATAATGGCAATCGGTTCTGACTCATGCCACTGATGGCCACCTTATCCTTGCCTGAGAGGGCTATGTTTTTTTTTTTTCTTTTTTTTTTCTTTTTTTTTTTTTTTGTATTTTGATACTGTTTGTAAGTAAACAAATGGAACATGTTTTGTCCTCAGTGGCTGGTGAACTTCTTTGGTTCACTGTCAGTGGAGGACTCTCTGGAGTGCCTGAGAGCCATGCTCTCGGCCAACATACGCCAGAACTTGCAGATCTGCGTCCAGGTTGCATCCAAATATCATGAGCAGCTCACTACCCAGTCCCTCACCGAGCTCTTTGAGTCTTTTAAGAGCTTTGAAGGTAAGCTTTTATTCGTCTTTATCAAGCCCTAGTTAAAATGGATATTTTTGGTGTTAATATTTCCGTTGTTTTTTTTTGTTTGTTTTTTTGCGCAGGTCTCTTCTATTTCCTTGGCTCCATTGTGAACTTCAGTCAGGACCCAGAAGTCCATTTCAAGTATATTCAGGCAGCCTGTAAAACTGGACAGATTAAAGAGGTGGAGAGAATCTGCAGAGAGAGTAACTGCTATGATGCTGAGCGTGTGAAGAATTTTCTTAAGGTGTGTGGAGAAAATGTATCTTGTTCTGGGATTTTTTAAATGTTATTTTTATATATATATATATATATATATACACACACACACACACACACACTATAATCCTGATATTGAATATTTTCATGTTCAGGAAGCTAAACTGACTGATCAGCTGCCTCTTATCATCGTGTGCGACCGGTTTGACTTTGTCCACGACCTAGTCCTTTATCTGTACCGCAACAACTTGCAGAAGTACATTGAGATTTATGTGCAGAAGGTAAGCTCTGACCACCAAAGTGTCAGTAACTCAAGCAAACCTCTATCTCTTTTCATTTAAAACCAAAATTTTGTTCCTTCAAGTCTGAACTATTTATATACTTATTTTGTTTATTTTCGATCAGGTCAATCCCAGCCGCTTGCCTGTAGTGATTGGTGGGCTGTTGGATGTAGACTGTTCAGAGGACGTCATTAAGAACCTGATCCTGGTAGTCCGAGGACAGTTTTCCACCGATGAGTTGGTGGCTGAGGTGGAAAAGCGGAATAGGTATGTCATTCTTGTATCAGTTATCACTTTGTCCAGATTCAACTTTCCAGAAAATGTGTTCTGATCTCGTATACCATATTTACATGCTAGACTGAAGCTGCTTCTGCCCTGGCTGGAGGCTCGTATTCATGAGGGTTGTGAAGAACCAGCTACGCACAATGCCCTGGCTAAAATCTACATTGACAGCAACAACAACCCTGAGCGATTTCTCAGAGAGAACCCGTACTACGACAGCCGTGTGGTGGGCAAGTACTGCGAAAAGAGGGACCCCCATCTGGCTTGTGTGGCTTACGAGAGAGGACAATGTGACCAAGAGCTTATTAATGTAAGGAACTGATCCTGCTTGCTTAGCTGTCCTGGACTGACTTTTAGTTGATAATGATAAGCACTTTTTTTGCACTGATATAGTAAAATGAAAATGTATATATGTCTTGGTCCATTTACAGGTATGCAATGAAAACTCCCTCTTCAAGAGTCTGTCTCGTTATTTGGTGCGTCGTAAAGACCCTGAACTGTGGGCCAGTGTTCTCCTGGAGAGCAATCCCTACAGAAGACCACTGATTGACCAGGTACACAAGTGTCTCTGATGAAAATGTATTTTGGTTTCTCAGTAATTCTTTTTCTTTTTTATATACACATACACAGTGGAACCTTGGATTACGAGCATAATTCGTTCCGGAAGCGGGCTCGTATTCCAAAACACTCGTAAACCAAATTAAATTTTCCCATAA
>JAOTQY010000050.1:8479692-8496941 GCA_026413445.1 Dolichallabes microphthalmus
GATAGGGTTAGATGGAGGCAGATGATTCGCTGTGGCGACCCCTGAAAGGGAACAGCCGAAAGACAAAGAAGAAGATTAATCTAAAAGGAAACTGTAATGTTAGAGCAGCCAGTTCACAGATTATGCAAACAGCAACAAGATGTAGAAGAGAATTTTTATTTATTTATGTATTTATTATTTATTTAAATTATTAAATAACAATTGTATAATGTTTACAAAAGTGCAGCCAGGTGGGAAAACTGCACATTAACAATTTAATGAATGCACTAATTTAATAATAACACCTGGCAAAAACTATAAGAATATACTGTTTCTCTGTTAGCTATGAAGATGTTTCATTTTAAACAATTTATAAATAATTTCTTTATACAAATGTTTAAATTGGCCCCTTTTTAAAAATGGGTAATTGCATGATAAAAAAAATAATAAAATAAGGCAAAACTATATGGTTGGGGGAAAAAAATCCACTGTCTGTCCATAGTTATTAACATTGAGGTCTATAATGTGTAATTGTGAATATGTAAACATATATAGTGTGTGTATACTGTATATAAAGTTTTTGAATATGCAAAATATCTTTTAACCACTTCACTATTATTATTATTATTTTTTAAGTTTTATGTGCAATTATGTAGAAAGTTAAAACTGTGAATAACAAAGTCTAGAACGATATGGACGTTTTCATTTATGTCTTAATTTACAGTATAATGCTTTCAAGAGAAGTGATTAACATAGTATAAGTTACTAAGATATATTAAAGAGCCTTAAACTGACTGTTCAAGCTTGTAGACACTCTATATGCAATGGTTAAAAGGTCAGTGTTGAAGTTTCTAACCAACCATGCTGGAATGCAGATGTATTATTTATAGTGGACCGAAGTTAATTTACTGTGTTTTTTTATTTTAATTTTTCTTCCCTAAAGGCACAGATTAACGATATCATGGATCAGCGCAGTGGCTTTGAATTGTAAGTCGGCTTCTTCTTATTATTATTATTATTATTATTATACATTTGTTAATTAATTTATTTGTAATTCAAAGTTTAAAGCAAATAGTTCTGCTAATGTTTCATTCTGCTTGCACAGTGAGTCTTGTCAGATCTTCATCAAGGCATGCCATGACAGGATGCCCATATTAATCCAGTATTTCTAGGTTACATTGTTAGATGTTTTAGTAGTTTCACACTGCTGCGAAATGACGCCAAAACTAAAAATGCTGCCCGACCCCCTTTTCACCAGTAACATGGATGACTGTGAGAAGATTGAGATCTCTGAGGACAGTGTGAATCAAGGCACTGAGAGCATACGTCCTGAGTGCTTCGAGCTGCTGCGTGTTTTGGGGAAAGGCGGCTATGGAAAGGTACATTGACATAATTAAGCACTTTTTAAAATCCTGGTGATAAATTTAAATCAAAATTAAGCACACACTAATTTTGTTACAGGTATTCCAGGTTCGGAAGGTGGCTGGTGCCGGATCAGGGAAAATATTTGCTATGAAAGTCTTAAAAAAGGTTTGTGTTTAAACATTTTCAGAATTAATGAATATAACACCTTTTTTAAGAGGGAGGAATTATTTATTTATTTATTTATTTTCCTCTTTGTGACTTTGTAGGCCATGATTGTCCGCAATGCCAAGGACACAGCTCACACCAAGGCTGAGCGCAACATCTTGGAGGAAGTGAAGCATCCTTTTATCGTCGACCTCATTTACGCCTTTCAGACCGGTGGCAAGCTTTATCTCATCCTTGAATACTTAAGTGGTCAGTAAAACCACGCCCAGTCTTCATTCCAAGAAACTGTTGACTCCTCAGTTCTGTTGGTTTTTTGTCCCAGATATTTCCGGGTCTGTCCAGATCTGTCCCGCTTCATTCATGTGCACTGGAATTCCTTCTATGAATGCCTGCTTTTCATCGAGAGCTAGAGCATTTACATTGCTTGTGTTCATGCAACGCATTCAGGTTCACACCCCTCAGTGTGTAGTAATGCGCAGTATTACAGATATTTCTGTTGGTTGATGTTGATGCGGTTTGATTTAACATTTTGTCTCAACATCAGCCTCAGCTAATAATAGAAAGGCTTTGCAGATATTTTGGTTACACAGGATATTGAATTAGTTTACTGATTCTAGACAAGTTGTCACCCATGTCTCAAAGTTTGGTAAATTTTGATCAGTGAGAACACAATTGTTTTGCACTCATTAACGGTGCCAGCGTCAATTTGATGAGGTGGTCTCGGGCACGGATTGAACCAGATATGGAAACCAGTCGTACCACGGACGTAGCTTGCTGTTTAGTCATCAGTGCCGTCAGTCTTCTTTGAAATCCCTGTGTATGTGTAGAACGCAACAATCCGAACCTCTGACCTACAGTACACAGCCATTGCTGATATAGTAGTAAGGCATGTGAGAGAGTTGCTCTTGACATTGTTACAAAATTTTTATAATAGGCATAGTGTAAAGGTTCAGTTCCTTGTTCTCTTCTTCTGTTGTGTGTAATGGTCGCTCACAAATCAAATAGGTGAATACTGCCACGCACTGTATCGGATCAATCGTGCCTAGTGTAAAAAACGCTCTCAGTCAACCTGACTCACTGACTAAATCCAGAAATCCTCTGATTAAATAAATATTTTCTAAAGTTCCCAGTTTATAAGGAAAGTTTGTGAGGTGATTTATCACCCCTATATTGCCAACACATTCACTGCACAGGTGAATTTAAGAAATATGAACAAAGGTTTTTCAGCAACAGGCTGCAAAGAGCCTAAAGATGCAATTAAAAAATTGGCAGCAACCTTATTTTCCCTCTCGTTTGTCCTAACCACTTTCAGCATCACCAGTATACTAATCACTGGCCTGATAATCTGTCATCTGTTTCTTACTGGTTCATGGCTTAAATTACATGGCTTTTCTCATGCTGGAATGAGCCATATGTCACTGTGTGACAAACAACAAAAAATAACATTCCCTTGAAATTGGTCAGGTTTATCTAGTCAGAACTAGATTGAAAATGAGAGCCAAATAAATGTCCTTGAAGAAGCCTGGAGAACTATTTTTCAATAGTAAAAAATACAAAAAGTCTGACAATTTGGGAGAAAAAATATGAAACCACGAGGGACTGTACAGGCTGTACTGTATAGGTTCCAGCACTTCTGAACCCAACTTGCCGTTGTAGAGTTTGTTCTTTTTCTGAATTCGATCTGAATTCCTTAACATTGGTGTCTTTTATTATTTACAGGTGGGGAACTTTTCATGCAGCTAGAAAGGGAGGGCATTTTCATGGAAGACACTGCCTGGTAAGGATCGAGATTAAACTTGTTTTGACCCAGAGTATAACTTTTTCAACTAATTTGACTGATTTCAGGATTTTCACAACACAATAGGAAAATAGAAGAAGAGTTGTAATAGTCAAATAATCAGCGCATTGGCAATTTGATTATAACTATAGCAATTACGATTTACTGTTATTATATTATATAAGATCTTCACTTTCAGACATAGAAAGATCAGATGAGCTGTCTTGATTGGCCAAAATGAAATAAAATCACCAGAATGATCCTGGAGGCTTTTTACTTGCAGCTTTTACTTGGCAGAAATTTCCATGGCCCTCGGCCACCTGCACCAAAAGGGCATCATCTACAGAGACCTTAAACCTGAAAACATCATGCTCAACAGCCAAGGTAGAACTGATGTCCTTTGTAAATTCTTTCTCTGTTGCTGTAGGATTCCGGTGTTACTTGTAATGCATTTGTTGTAAAACCATGCCAAGGCAGGCTCAGGATTGGCTTCTTATTTTAACTTTAGGATCATATTTCACACTATGATATAGTTCTGACAGTGCTGTTGTACCTAAAAATGTTTTGCATTTTTTTGAGTCGAGGAACTAGTTGCCATTTTTTTAACTGTGCTTTAAATTTTTTTTGTTTGTTTTCTTTTCTTCTTCTCCTCACAAAGGCCATGTGAAATTGACTGACTTTGGACTGTGTAAGGAATCTATTCATGATGGGACGGTCACGCACACGTTCTGTGGCACTATCGAGTACATGTAAGTCATTCCAAAATAAGTCGGTTTGTGTAGCATTCACAAGGAGTCAACCTGTTAACCAATTAATTTTAAATGAATTAGGCTTGTAAGTGTTTTGTTTTTCCCCCTGCTTATGAGTTTCCATCATCAATCATTCAGAACTGATGATCTAAATAAAGACAAACAATATCCACCAACACTGGGGTAGATAGAGGTTTTAAGGTAATTGTGTTATTGATGTATTCACCATATTGATAGAGGAGAGCACAAAAAAAATGAAATCACTTTTTCAATATCATGTCTGTTTTATAAAGTAAATAATTTATTTGACTTTGTTATATGTCTATTTAAGCAATATCTTCCTTAGTCTTTCTCTTTTGGTGACCTCTATAATAAATTTCATTAACTGATGTGCCATATACATCAGTACTTGTGTAATGTTAGCTGCATTTAGTATATTTACTTACACCATTATGTTGAGTTCAAAATGAGGGGCCAGGGGTAGCTCAGTGGTTAAGGCATTGGACTACGGTTCGGAAGAACCCAGGTTCAAACCCCACAAGCACCAAGTTGCCACTGTTGGGCCCTTGAGCAAGGCCCTTAACCCTCAACTGCTTAGATGTATAATGAGACTAAAAAAATGTAAGTCGCTTAGGATAAGAGCGTCTACCAAATGCGTAAATGTAAATGACATTTCTGTACTCTTTACTTTTTATACAAGTAAACCAGACACTTGTGCTTATCCGAATGCAGACGACACGATGTATGCTCCTGCAGGGGTCTCAATTTAACACTTACCATGTCTTTGTTTCTGGCTGCTTCTTCTGTTATGCATTTTGTTTAACTTCTGGATCAAAGCCCCCACCTGGACTGTGGAGCAAGCACAGAGCACCTAGGCAGTTTTGTGTCCAATTGCAATCAGGAGTAATTTGACTCCCAGCCTCATTTTCTGGGTGTGTTGTGTCCGACTTTTGTTTTAGTACTTTTTGATTTCAGTCAGACTAATGTTTAATTGTACATTTAAAACTTTAAAAGTTTAGTCAGACTAACACAACGTCATGTACTGTATACATACTGACTGGCTGAGGGTCTATTTACCATGACAAAATCTGGGTACACTGTCTAATTTGAAAGCATGTAAGAAGGGGTAGGACTTAAAGGAATTTTGCTTTGACTGCTGGAGAGTTCAGAACTGCACAGATTATATCCAGGTTTAACAAATGGCTCAGCTTTTGTTATATTGCAGAGAAAAAGACTGCTTTTTGGCTATACATTTGGTTGATGCCTCATACTCTGGTAAAATGCAGACAACAAAATGCATTAAGAGTAACAGACTATGTTACTGGATATTTTGGTAAATTGAAATATTTTGTGTTGTGATAATACTATAGTTTAAATAGTACAAGCCTGTTGTGAATCATAATGGGGAATGTAATTGAATACTTTTCTCTTGTGTATAAGGGCTCCAGAGATCCTGACGAGAAACGGACACAATCGCGCTGTGGACTGGTGGAGTCTTGGGGCCCTGATGTACGACATGTTAACTGGGGCAGTGAGTGAGATTTCTCATATTTTCACATTTTAATTAAATGGGTATTACCTTTTGTTGTGTTGATACACCAGCCAGAAATGGACAAGTTTGTGTTCAAGTGTTTTGTAATTGCAAGTGATATCTATATGTATTGCATAGTTGTCATGGATGTTTTGAAAATTAGCTATCAAACACACAACGTTAAATAATTTCTCTCCTTTACATCTGTCAGAAGGAGGCATATAATTCGTTATAATTCATTGAAAGAGTTTGCTTTTGCTGTTTTTCTCGTTCATTTTGTCCTTGTAAAAATGTAAAAAAAAATCAGTAGTGGTGCTTAAAAGGATTAATATCGCACTGTGCCAAAACACAGCATCAGAATTAAAGTGAAGTGGCATTCCCAAATTGCCTGTATTGTGTGAATGAGTGTGGCACCTCATTCAGGGTGTACCCCGCCTCAAGCTTTAAGTCCCTTGGGATAGGTGACCATGTACAGGATAAGCGGTATAAATGATGAATGAAAAAAATATATTGAATAAACTCATTTCTTTCCTTTTTTTCTCTCTGAACTAAATCTTTCGGTAAATGCTGCATGTTTATCTTTATTATTATTATTATTGTTATTATTATTATTTATCTTACATTTGTTTAAGAGTGCAGTGTTTGTGAGCAGCACATGCTTTTGGAGGCGTTTATCAGATTAAGTGGGCTGTTTTTCTCCTTGGTATTGGTTCAACATTTACATAATTTACATACATAATAAATTTTTGTTTTAATTGAAGATTTAAATTTGCACATGTATGAACATGTACATGTATCTTTACTATATCCTTTTTAAAATTGTGTCAAAACCATTAATTAAAATGAACTAAATTAATGGTGAAAGTCGGCAATTACTATTTAATCTTTATGCACTTAGAGACTTTTCATTCGACTTTATACAACACGTACCAAACTGTATGGATTCAATTATGCCTTCGGTTACATTGTTTTGTTGATTTTATTTTTCGTGTGCACTAAGGCTGTATCTGTCTGCTTTTCTAGCCACCATTCACTGGGGAAAACCGGAAGAAAACCATTGACAAAATTCTTAAATGCAAACTGAACCTCCCACCCTACCTCACACATGAAGCCAGGGATCTGCTTAAAAAGGTAGAAAATCGTGCAGAGCGATGATTTAAAAAAATATATAGATTATTCTCTGAAACTTGTCCTGTTCGATTGCTTGATGTTTATATTTTTCATGTGTCCAGCTGCTAAAAAGAACTGCCTCATCTCGTCTTGGAGCTGGACCCGGGGATGCAACGGAGGTGCAGGTTGGTACCTTATTTCATGTTAATAAAGGCTGCTCTGTTCATATTGCCTCTTACAGGACATTTTGTTGATTTACACACTATAAAATAAAACTTTTCTGCATTCTATGGCTTGTTGATTTTCTTAGACTCATCCTTTCTTCCGGCACATTAACTGGGAAGACCTTCTCGCACGAAAAGTAGACCCACCTTTCAAACCTTTCCTGGTGAGTTCTTGCATGCTCTTGTTTCTTTATACTTTGTTTCTATACAGGCTGGCAAAGCAGGGGCTAAGTACATCTAATTAAGTTGAATGAACTCTGCTCTTGCTTTCTTAGCAATCTGCGGAGGACGTAAGCCAATTTGATTCGAAGTTCACCAGCCAGACTCCTGTAGATAGTCCTGATGACTCCACACTCAGTGAAAGTGCAAATCAGGTCTTCCTGGTAAAGCTGCCTTTTTTTTTTTTTTTTACTTTTTTCCTCTCTCATCTAAATGTTCTAAAAAACTTTCTTTTTATAATTTCTTGAATGTGATCATATTTAAACATTTTCAGGGCTTTACATATGTAGCTCCATCAGTGTTGGAAAATGTTAAGGAGAAATTCTCATTCGAGCCAAAAATCCGATCTCCTCGACGATTTTTAGGGAGTCCAAGAACGCCAGTAAGGTAATGAGAGTTCAATATCTGTATATGCAGGTCTGCTTTGTTGTGTGTCGCTGAATCGGTTTTTGCATGCCAGGTTTGTGTTTGTGTGGGGTGTGCAGGCAGCCTGACCTAGTGTTCATATATGGCTGCACAAGTGACGACACATTAAATATTTAAGGAATGAAACATGACTGGACATGCTGTTAAAGGAAAAGAGTTAAATATGAGGTAAAGAGATACAGCCCGATATAGAGTTACTGTTTAGCGGAAGTTGATCATGTCCTGATGTTTTATTCTTTTTATACTACAGTAGTTTGCCCATAATTACAATAAAAAAAATATTATTAATGATGTGTTTGTGTTTTGTGCATGTTGTGGAAGTTAGCATTTGTTCCTGTTGTCACTTGTTATAGCTGCTACAAACATTTACCTCACTAGCCTCTTTCTTTTCTTTCATGAAAATAATGTCATTAATTACTAAGTAATAGCCATCTTCCCATGGCAGAAAGCTAAAATCTGAAACTAAAAAAGAAATTAAAAAGTAAACTCAAGACTGTTACTACAGTAGCGCCATATGATGAGTAAATTATAAGCCTGTGCTTTGCCTTGCAACTGACATTACTGTCAAAGCTGCTACTAGCAAACATCTGACCAATCAAACTCAAGAATGCAACAGAGCTGTGTTTTTTTTTTTGTTTGTTTTTTAATAATCCTTTTGTTTTCTGGTCTTCCAGTCCAGTGAAGTTTCCTGGTGATTGTTGGCCTCGCTGTCCCGGTATGCCTGGCTCTTCCAATCTTCAGTCCCCCTCTGATCATGCCATGGACGTATCTACCGCGGATCAAATGGAGATCTCAGCCAGCACCGAAGTCACCGCTCCACTACCCATCAGACAACCCACTGGCTCAGCCATGGGTGCATTCAAACAGCAAGCGTACCCAGTTATGGCAAAACGTCCAGAGCATCTACGCATGAACCTATGACCTGTAACCTATGACCTAGAGATTTACTACGATTTGCTCTCTGTTTCTTTTATATGAATACTAGGGGGGGGAGGGGGAAAAATCAAGAATTCCCCACCATTACAGAACCTAGTCTTCACTGATCTGATGAGCATGTGCGCTTCACTGATCTCGAGAAACTGCTTCAGTTCCTCACGTCCCAAAAACTTCAAGCCCACGTTGTTCTCAGATGCTTTGTGTCACATCTGATGGATTATAAGGCTTGGATGTTCTTTTGGATGATTCTTTTTACATGATTGTACCATCAAAAGAATATGAAACACATGAACAATAATCAAATGTCTGGCACAGTTTGCTCAGTGTGCAGACTAGGTGCTCTGTGCAGAATGATCAAGTGCTGTTGAGGAATTGCTTCCTTGTGGAATTGTTTGTGTTTTTACAGTATTGCTTGGAAAGCCAGAATGGCTCTCTGTTTATTAAGAAGAGAAATTAATTGTAGAGATTCCATGATCAGAGCAGAGGTTGATGAGTTGGCATAAGTCTTATTCTCTTTAAACTGTGTGTACGTCCCACAGTGATATTTAGATGATGGGTCATTACACAAATGCCTCAATAAAAAACAAAGACATTTGACTTTTAAATCTTTTTTTCATGTTACATATGGCCCAAAAGATTGAGATGTATATTCACTGGATCCTTAATTCAGTTTTTTATTCCCTTGCATTTTAGAAGTTGATCATGCCAGATGTGTTTTCCAATTGTGATCACTGAGTGTGCAAGACTAGAGCATTTGTAAATGTGCTCTTGTCATAGTTGTACCTTTAAATAATTCAACCTGCACAGAGCCTTTACAAGGTTGACTAATGTTTGACGCAAGGCCAAAGATGCTTAATAATACATACAATAATGTTCTTAATATTTTTGCCAAGATTATGTCTGACCATTTTAAGGGTGTTTTTGTTGTGCATAGGCTTCACATGACTTTTTTGAGTCAAGTACTCCGAATGATGGTGAATAGTCACTGTGACAGGTAATTGTTTATGGTTTATACAGTATTTTACATCTGGAATATTCAGCATTGCATATACAGTGCAAATTAGAATATTCTGGATTTTCTTTCTCTATAATTAAATTCAAAAAGTGAAACTTGGGTATTCTTTACACTTGAAGTGTAATATTTCACCAGTTATTAGTTTTCTTTTCGATGATTCAGCTCATGAATATTACAAATCTTAAAATATTTCTCAGAATTGTAGAATATTTCAGTTTGAGTAAACTATTAAAAATGCACTATTATTGTAAATGTAACCACAATCATTGAGAAAACTACTGACTTTACAGTTGTTACAAAAGTCGATAAACATCCATGAGGTGGGTACACCGCAGAACATAATCGCTAAAAGCACTATCTGTTTGCAGAGTGCTGTATGGACACACGGGAAGTGAAATGTGTGGGAGGAAGAGCTTTACAAGCAACACGGATGGCCCAGCCTTTAAAAAATTAAAAGGCGATTAAAGAATTTCGTTGAGGCAGGGACACCAGCCTCACTTTACTCCTCATGAAACTCTTTGAAATTCTTTAAAGTGAGGCAGGTGTCCCTGCATCAAGAGCCACCATGCAAAAACATAATCTACAAATGTGTTCCATTTCTAAACCACAGCCAACGAGAAGCATCTTACCTAGGCTAAGAAAAAATAAATAAAGAACTTGACTGTTTCTTAGTGGTCTGAAGTCCTCAATATAATTGTAATTTGCTGACCATTATATTTACTGTACTTAATTGGTCCGCCAAATCACCTGACCTGAACCCCATAGAGAAGTTAATATGAGGAAAATCCCGACTGAACAATGAAGATGAGCTGAAGAATGCTGTTATAGTAACCTGGGTTTAACACCTCAGCAGTGCCACAGAAGCCCTGACTGAATTAATGAATGAATTAGCATACATTTTTGGAAGCTGGACATTTCTTTATTATAAATCCATTTTTGAGATTGATTTTAAGAATTATTTTCATAATCACTGATATACAGAAAAAAAAAGTTTCACTTTTTGGATCAAATTAGAATTTTTTTATTTATTTATTGAGATGCACTGTATGTGTTATCAACTATCCCACACACACTTCTTTTTATTACAAGCACCGATGCACCTTCACATTCATGCAGTTAAATAGTCAATCACATTGGAACAAAATTAAACAGGAGAATGAGGAAAATTGTGATCTCAGTGACTGTTTTGGTGCCAGACACACAATAGTCTAGAGTTTGCACAATGGTGTGAAAACCACAAAACCATAGATATTTTTTTACAAAGAATGGTGGAATAACATTCTTTTAATTAACATTTTTCTTCCTGGCAAATCTGATTTGTACAGTGTTTTGAATTGAACGCTGTCTTGAAAAATGAATTAAAACAGTATTATGTAACTTGATCTAACATTTAGTGAAATGCCCAATATGTTACGATAAAGGCATTTTCTGTAGTATATAAGTGCTTTGCCACTAGGCAGAGATTTTTGGCAAAGGTTTGGCTTTCTAGCCATTTGTCTTTGTCCTATAACAGTTGCTTATGTGTATCATTTAGCATGAAACAACTGTAATCCTTTGCAAATATATCACTGGGACACAGTTTTGAAAAAGTAATTGGACATGTGAGAAATCGTACCCATATGTGCTTGGAACATCCAGTTCCAGATTTAGCCCCCTTTGCTTTTACGCTAATCTTCACTTTTCTTGGAAGGCCTTAAGCCATTATGGAGGTGGAGTAGTGATATTTACGG
The DNA here is from genome assembly GCA_026413445.1 of Dolichallabes microphthalmus. Lineage (NCBI taxonomy): Eukaryota > Metazoa > Chordata > Actinopteri > Siluriformes > Clariidae > Dolichallabes > Dolichallabes microphthalmus. The sequence goes on from JAOTQY010000050.1 coordinate 8,490,919, forward strand.
AGGGCTGGGATTATACGGTGCTCCAGTTCATTTCAAATCAACGCATGGCACCTTTTGTTCCCATAAAGGGGGATGCCTGATGTGACACCATACAAATGCATTTTACATGAATTATGGGCTTCCAACTTTGTTCTTGCGGAACAAAACCATATATGGGTGTGATAGTCAGAGGTCCAAATATGTATGGCGCTTCTATTATGTAGTTCACAACTTTGACCCTGCAAAGTTTGTTTTGAAGTCATTGCATTTTTATAAATAATAATCCTCTTCACTTTCAGTAACTGATTTATTCAATTAAATTTGATTTGTATAGCGCTTTTAACAATGGTCATGGTCGCAAAGCAGCTTTACAGAATCAAAAGAAAATTATGGAAATGTGTATAACGTGAAAAATGTATATGAATCAAAATGATCAGATTGTCCCCGATGAGCAAGCTGTGGGCGACGGTGGAAAGGGAAAATTTCCTGAGATGGCAATAGGAAGAAACCTTGAGAGGAACAAGACTCAACAATGAACCCATCCTCATTTGGGTTTATCCTGGTCAGGATAGTGGGGGATCCAGAGCCTAACCTGGGAACACTGGCTTTGAGGTTAGATATACCCTGGGTAGGTCACCATCCCTGTGTCTGTATAATAAAAAATTTATTAAATATTTTAAATTAATTTCATACTATATAAAAAAATATACAGTTTACACTCTGTTGTTGTTCCTCAAGTTAACATTTTACGTGTCACATACAACTATGCATGGTATGATATGCTGTAAAATGCTTATATGTCTGTCAGTGACCTAAAAGAGTCATTACAATGAAAAAAAATGCACTAGAGAGTACAATTTAACTAAAGATAGACTTTTCATTCATTCACCATCGATACCGCATATTCTGTATAGGGTCACATGAAGCCTGGAGCCCATCCCAGGAAACTTGGCATGATGCCTGGTACATCCTAGACAGGCTGCAAATCCATTTCAGGCACATGCGCACACACCCTACGGTAAATTGGGGAATGCCAGTTAGACTGATCTGCATGTCTTTGGACTGTGGGAGTAAACCCACCAAGCACGGGGAGAACATGCAAACTCCACGCACACTTACCCTGTGGAAGGAATCAAACCGTATATGTTATCAACCATCCCACATACACTTCTTTTTAATAGAAGCACCTATACACCTTCACACATAGTGCAAGGCCACAATGCACCATTGTGCTACCCTATAGAATTATCTATGAAAATAAAATATGAATTAAGGCTGGAATATACACATTTAAAAATGTTTAAAAAAAATTAAATAGAAATATATAAATTACACTGGATTTACGGAATGTTCAAAATTAACAACTCATGTTCAGACACTGGTGGAAAGTAGGTTTAAGCTTGTAGTTTGTGTTACAGTGTAGGAAAGTGCCCATTAACTGTAAAATAATGTAATAATAATAACAACTGTAATAATCTTCAGTACAGCTAAATCAACCTGTTTAAATCTCATTACTTAAATGTGTACAACTATATTTGGTGAACCCATTGTCTTTTTATTGTTGGCACAGTGATAAGCACTTTGGCCTCACACATCCAGGGTCCGGGTACTCCAGTTTCCTCTCGAAGGACAAACAGATTAGCTAAATGACATTCCAAAATTGCCCAAATTTATGTGGATGTGTGTGCATGTAGGCATCTGCTTGTCCTTGGACTTCAGGAGGAAACCTACGTGCTACCATTATCTGCGAATGGAGTGCCAGCTCGTTGCAGCTCCTCATGCTGCTCCAGTGTATTGGTAGCTCCTACAGTACTTCTTCCTATTGTATGTGCTGTTGCCATAGATGCTCTGCAGTCTGATCCCCAAGTGTTTTAGAAGCCGTTTTCACCGGAGGGATGCTGCCTGCTGTTACATTCTCCGAGGAACGCCTGAGACACGCCTGCGACGGAACTACCTGCACAAACACCTACAAACAAACAAACCAACAGTCAGTCAGTCAGTCAGTCAGTCATCTTCTATACCGATTTATCCTGTGTTCAGGGTCGTGGGGGGCCTGGAGCCTATCCCAGGAGGCTTAGGGCACAAGGCAGGGTACACCCTGGACAGGGTGCCAGTCCATCGCAGGGAACACACACAAACAGATTTTCTGATTTATATGTATGACGTCATAAAAGTTGATGAAGCCTCTGCCAACTGCTACATCCGTGAGGAACGTCTGTGACAGGTTAATTGTGACAGAACGCCTATGCAAACACAAAATTTCTGTTTATACATTTAAAAGGACTTGATTATTTACAGACCTGATGGTTTTGATTTAAACAAGGTGCTAAGTATAATTAAGCTATTAACAAACAGTAAGCAGAATTATATTGATATTGATGTGGTTTTCATTACCGCATCGACACTACTGTACAGCGTGCTGTTATTGATTCTGAAGAATCGATTCGGCAAGAACGAATCATTTGAAACGAGTTGTTCAGAAAAAAAAAAGAAAAAAAGAATCAAAATATTGACGGCAGCACAGAGATGTAGCCTGGTCTGTACAACATGACTTTACCCTCTTAAATCGTTTTGCTGGATTCATCCACACAGGTAACGTTTTATTATGACTTTATATTAACATTATGTTTGTGTGATGTGGAAGCTAAATATCCAGTAAGCTAACGGAAATTACTAACGAATGACAGATGACAAACAAACGCGCATGTACGTTTTTAAAGCAAATTTTCTATATAACGTTACGCCTGACAGTAATAAAGATAATAATATTAATAGTACAGAACCAGATAAATATATCAGTATTGTTAATTAGACATTCAGGGTAACTGTACAGGTGGTAGTTTCACTTTTATTAAGGGTCGAGTGTTTGTCATTGAGCTAGCAGTGTTAGCTAGCTAGCCAGGAGATGATACGAATTATAGCAAAACGCTCTTGCGTGCATTTGTATTATTGTTATTATTATTATTATTATTATTATTATTATTACTACTACTACTGTAAGCTTTATTTTAACACATGCAACCATTTTACGCTTTTGTTTGTGTTTGGCTAACCAGTAACCAGGCCCCTTTAGAGCAACCAGGCATCTAGTTTGTTTTTAAACATCTTAATAATGACTACTCTATTTAATTCATGCAATATTGTACGTCCTTTAATTCCTAGATTACATTCTGTATCTGTGTATGTATTTACAGAATGTATGTTTTCCAGGAGCCTGCCTTGGCCATGGCTCAGCCCGAGGACTTCAGTCCATCCATAATGGCCTTGACTGATTTCATGGTGCAGAGAAAACTCCTTGGATTTGGTGTACTCCTTGCCTGGGTCATCCTTTTCCATTTGCTAGTCAATGTTTGGCTGCTCTGTGTGTTCACAAGTCTCTTAGTAGTTCTAGGTGGATGGCTTGGCTCTCAGGCTCTTCTCGAATCTGAAAGCGTCATCCACCTTGAGCGTTTTATCACCCTGGACGAGATCCGGTCTTCTGCAGACAGCGAGATGCATCTAGACCACGAGATTCAGAACACTGTTTCGAAGATCATCCGAGACTTTGTCTCATCATGGTATAACACAGTTTCTACAGAGCGTGAATTTGAGGATGAGATCCACAACGCCATGATATCGATGGCCATGGAGCTTAAGCTTCGAGCGAAGAAAGTGGACAGGAAAGCTTTAACTGCAAAGATATTAGATCTTTGCGGGTGCCATCTTCAGTGCTACACACAAGCTAAGGAAATCTTGGCTGGAAAAGCAGGCAAGGACCGAAGTTTGAGTGCTCATGAGAGTCTCTGGGAGGCATACAGCATGTCTTGCGTTTCTCACCCAGCTCTTCAGAGTTCCGCCGTAGAAGTGAATTACGCACGTGCAATTGTGGATTTGCTTTTACATGTTCTTGTCCCTCCACCACATCTTGAAACCAGAACAGGGATATTTGTAGTGTGTGAACTTATAACATGTAATGTTCTTTTGCCTTTAATTGCAAAGCTGTCTGATCCAGACTGGTTAAACATGTTGATTGTGGACGTGTTTACGAGGTCCAAAAATCCAGAAACCAAACCAACTGAGGAAATGGCATCTTCTCCAGTAATGGTTTTAAGTGAAGAAACATCACAGGATGTTGAGGTTTCAGCTTCTCTAACCTTAAAGATCAAGCCTGACCTTCCCAGTGTGACTGATGCGCCAATATCTGATTTGACAAATTCTGATGTTCTTAATTCTGCAGATCTTTATTGTACACAGAACCAAGAAGATGAAGGATCAAGACAGTCATTTTCTTCAGAGCATCCCGGTTTCAATTCAAAGGATTATTTGCGACTCCAGAAATCAAATCCCTTCTATCAAGAAACAGACTCTGATTTAGAGTCTCCTCTAAATGATTTCAAAAGGAGCTCCTTGGAATCGCTGGTTCTTATAGGTGCAGAAGGAGAAACGTCAGAGCCGGTTACAGAATCTCCCCTGCTCACAGATGGAATACTGGACCCCAAAGATGAGCCCCATGTCTATTCTAATGCACCAAGGCTTTCAGAGATACAAGAACAACCCATTGATACTACTGATGGGACAGATGAACTGTCTTCAAGCTTTTGTGCTGTTCAAGAGATTGAAAGGGGTACAACGAAATCAGAAATGACTGGCGTGGAGACCTCAGGCGTGGTAAACTCCAATGGCCTGACTCTGTCAGAAACTCTTCAAGCTTCTTCACCTTCAGCTGGATCCATGCCACTCTCTCCATTCTCATTCGAACCGCTCAGTAGTCCTGAAGGCCCAGTTGTTATTCAGAACCTTCGTATCACGGGTACCATCACAGCTAAAGAACACAGAGGCACTGGCTCTCATCCTTACACACTCTACACTGTGAAGGTGTGTTTTTGTTACATTCAGTTATTTAAAATTTTCCTTTGCATTTAAGAGAAGCAGTTTATAGCGTAAATTGTTATGGATATTATTAGTGAACAATATGCATTCTTATTATATCAAATACTCTAGCAAAGTACTATATGGCCATACGTATGTGCACACTTGAATCTCGATCATCTATTCCAAAACTATGCGGAGTAAAATTTCCTTCTCTTATACTGTAATAACTTATATTCTTCTAAGAAGTATTTCCACTTGTTTTTGGTCTATGGATGTTGGGCTTTGCCTATTCAGTCACAAGAGCACAAGGTGGCACCAATGTATGGTGTTCCAGTTAATCCCAAACATGTTCAGTGGGGTTGAGGATTACGTTCTTCCACTCCAATCTTGGCAAACCATGTCATCATGGAGCTTGCTTTGTCATACTGGCACAAAATTGCTAGCACCATGAAGACATGGTTTGCCATGAGTCTTGCACAGTCTTGCACAGAGTCCTGATGTCAACTCCACTGTACACCTTTGGGACAGGTTAACTGGAACACCAAACTTCAGTCCCTGACCCCTTCAGTATAGTTTAATGATCTGTCTCAAATTAATATTTTACAAATACAGCTATGTATAAAAACTGCATTGCTCACATACCTTCTTAGTTTAAATGTTAAAAAAGATGTTAGGTTAATCTACAGTTTATTTGTATATTGATTTATAAAAACTGGACAATAAGAACAATGGAGCTTATACCTGTACTTAAAAAAGAACAAAGTTTTAATGCATAGAAATGTACAAGGGACGTTCAAGACAAACCCGGGCTTGATGGATTGTTTTGTGAATGAAAGGATAAAACCGATGGACGTTTACAGAAGGCTTCAAGCACAGTACGTGGGTGAGTGCAGTAAAACACATGAATAGTGCAAACTTTAGAAGACCGTACATCCATAAATGACGATCCCGGCCGAGATGGCTTGGAGTCCAATGGAGTCTTTCCATAAACATATAGCTGATGGAACACCTGATCCTTGAAAATCAACATATTATTTGTCTCCAATTTGCGGAGGCGACACATCTGTCTGTCAGAGCTGTCCACGTATTTAATCATTCAACAAACACCATTTGCACATTATATACTCAGCAAAAAAAGAAACGTCCTCTGACTTTCAACTGTTTTTACTTTCAGTAAACTTAATGTGTAAATA
>JAOTQY010000050.1:8571072-8588505 GCA_026413445.1 Dolichallabes microphthalmus
AGTAATCCACGGTTTCTGGTTGGGTCGTGAGATGATGTTCTTGGAGACAGTGACGTCATCGGTGCACTTGTTGATGTTGATGTATATTTAATGTATCTATACTTTACTTGAGTATTTTTATTAGTGGATCCTTTTTACTTTTATTCCACTACATCCTACAACAAAGATTTGTACTTTTTACTTCACTACATTTGTGCAAGGTTTTCCATAACATAATCAGAGAGGTGTAGCATTTGAAGTGGGACAACTTGACTATCATGTGTAATTGTAATAGTTTTTCCTCACTTTACAGTTGGGAAGTAGAGCGAGAGAGAGAGAAAGAGAGATTTATCATGACAGACTAGGTGAGCTAATACAAGCTCAGTACTTTTAATACTTAATTTACAAGTGGGTACTTTGTACTTTTACTCAAGTAAAGTTGGAAATGGAAGTCTTCTACTTTTACCTGAGTAATATTGTATGTGGGATATCTTTACATTTACTCATGTACAGTATTGTGGACTTTGCCCACCATTGATGACAGTCACCCCTTAATGCATAGCTCCAGATGTACAAAAACGTCAGGAGAGGAGCAATGCCCTCAGAGGAGCAGGAAGGCAAAGTAACGTTCTCAGCTGAAGTAAAGCTGTTTAGGCCCACAGTAAAAAATAAATTCTGCTGCATCAATTTATTCCTCTCAGTTTAACAAAAGACTTTAATGAAATGTGAACACAATAACATGTATAAGGATATTAAGAGGCAACATACTGTAAAGACTATGAGCAATACCCCGGAACACATGAAAAACATGCAGCATGAACCACCAAAGCAAGACAAAAGACACAGGAAACTGGATGCTAAATAAACAGGACATAAAGAGAAACAGGGGAAACCAAACTTGTTCCATTAAACAATAAAAAATATCTATTTATTTTAGATGGATCTTTTGTAAATATGAATCGGAAAATATCTGTCTTGGTGTTTCAAAACAAAACCATATTCATAATACTGTCTGGATGCCAATATTACATTGTGTGGTTGCTCTGGCTTTAATAAAAGAACATGCGTGGTGTGTATTACAGCTATCATGTGATAAAAAGTCACATTCCATGCAGACAGCCTATGTGGACTTACCATGGCCAGCATCCAGGAAGCTGGTCACAATAGCTGCACTGCACCTGGACCAGGGATTGCTACGATCAATCTGGATGAGGGTAGGGGACATCATGTGGTTGTCCTTTAGTTTCCCAAACATCTCACATGCCTTCACACTGTCATGTGGCATATTGAGAACATGGCCTGCACATTGAAATAATCACTGGGATGAAACAAGCTTGTACTGTGTAGTCAAGTTTTACAATTTTCTTTGATTTTACTTAAATTAAATTAAATTAAATTAATGTTTTTACATGTTTTTGTTAGACTATGCTCACATTACAAACCACATAGTGCAATTCTGATTATTTGGTCAGAGCGGATTTGCAAGGTATGACAGTTGACACTCATAATTACAAGTGACATTTACTGTATCTGACTCTATTATAATGTTGACGCGTTTGTCCTCTGAAAAGGCGCATATGCGCACATTGATATGTTTTTGCTTGCACTATCATGTCATATTTGTGTCATATTATTTCAAACAATGGAAGTGATTTTGGCAAAAATCTGCTTGGGGATTTTGCTCTGAAGAATGGCAAGCAGTTAGTCATTTGTATTTGTTGAGGTTCAGAAAAGTTTTAGCAGCTATTGCTAGCAAGTTGGGTTACCGCGTATCGGATGTATATCTGATCTAAGAGAACAGTGACTCAGATCCGATCTGAAAAACATCAAATTTGTGTGTTCAGACAGCTCTAAAAAAATTACGCTGGTAATGTGAACGTAGCCATTAGTATACGGTTATATTATTCCATGTCTCTCTTTTCAGTACTGCTTTAACAGGGTTGAAGAAATGTTCTATAACACTTGATGACTCAATAGCAGCTGTCTTCACTTCTTCTCAATAATTGTAGCTCCTTGACAGATATCAAGGCCTAATTTTTTCTTTTCTCAAATTTTTTATACCAAGCATTACTACAGAGTAAACTTGAAACTTAAAAAAAAAAAAATCACTGAACTTACCTAATTCATGTGCTGTGGTGAAGGCTGAGGGTAGACCATCATCCTCAATAACTGAACAGCTTCTTTTGGGATCACACATGGTTCCAACATCAGCCATACCCAAAGTGTCACAGGTAGTAGCCCCACACAAGTCCTGGTGAGATTTTAAGAAGACCTTGAGCACTTAGTAGAGATCTGATTAGAGACAAACTGCAATGTGAATGTTATTAAGCAGGATTAATTGCCTGGATCAATGAAAGTAAGAACGTAATTGTTTCTGAAATTCCAGTGTGATGTGCATCAGATGTGCATCTGTTTGGTACTGATCAGCAAACTGGGCGACAATTTTATTGTCTGAACATATACTGAGAACTGCAGTTCTAAAGGACTGATGGTGGCTAAGAATGTCTGTGAAAACCTGTAACCAAAACATAGATGATAACTGAGAGAGAGAGGAATGATCATGGTGTGGCCAGCTGTTGCCTCCATGAATAAAGCATTGTTCGGGTTGAGGGAAGTCAAGAAATTGAAATGCAACTTATTGGTTTTTACTGAACATTTACTTTATACATTTAACATTTACTTTATACATTGTGTGGTCAAAAACATCATAAACTATCAGGTTAAAATAAAAATAAAAAAACACTTAGAAAAGGTAAGTAATTCCTAATAATGGTATCGTATTCATTGTAATACTTAAGTCGTGGCTGTCCCCAAAGTCTATCTTTTTTTAAAAGTTTGCACTGTACTTATTTGGCAGTATGTTACAATGTGTTTTCTCTTACTTGTATAACAAAGAGGTTCAATTAAATGTTATATACACCACACTGACATACCATGCTATTTTTCCTTGAGAATAAAGGGTTTTTCCTTAACAACAGCTTGAGATGAAATACTTTATTTTATGTTGTAACAGTAAAAAGGTGCCTAGACCCTGAAAACACTTGAGACATGGTCAAGTACTTCAAGTACTACCATGTCTAATGAGTAATTCCATAACTTTTCTTTCTTTCTTTCTTTCTTTCTTTCATTCATTTTTTTGCCCTTGTAAAATGTTTTCTCCCTTCCATTGTTTTATTTCAATGGGTTAATTTTCTGAACCTCTAGCCAGTGTTACATTTGAATAACGTTTGTTGTATTCTTTCTTAACCATTATGCACATTTTGACATTATGCACATTTTGTATGGCAAATGCTTTGATTTAAAGTGTTTTTTTTTCTGTTTTTTATGACAATCATATTTAAGGTTTATAGTATAAGATTATAATATCATAAAAAAGGTTTATTTCTTGAAGTATTAATTATATTATCGCACTCTCGTATACGAAAGCATGTTGCAGTGTCTATAATCTGGGTTTTGGTTTTCAGTGAATTTAAACAGAGGGATTTTAAGATGTATATTGTAATGTGTAAGTTGCTCCTAGGGGGTGTCAGTACACTTTTGATTAGCTGGATCAGGTAAATATTAAAAATAGGAACTGTGTTGATGACTCCAGTTACTATATCGCCAAAAAGCATGTGGACACCTGACTATATGGTTCTTCCCCAAGTTGTTTCCTCAAAGTTGAAAGCACACAAATGTAATGTCTTTGTATACTGTAGAATTACAATGTCCCTTCATTGGAAGAAAAGAGGTCCAAACCTGTTCCATAATGACCAAGCTCATCTGCACAAATCAAGACCCTTGAAGACCTGGTTTTCCAAGGTGAAGTCAAAGAACTTAACTGGCCTACACAGAGCTCTGACCTCATCCCCACTGAACATCTTTGGAATAAATTGTGCAATAGGCCTCATTGTCCAACAGTAATGCCTAACATCACTAATGCTCTTGTGACTGAATGAGCAAAAATACATAAAGCCACACCCAAGAATGTAGTGGAAAACCTTCCCATAAGAGTGTTATTATAGCGTTATTATATTATGGAAGTTATTGTAAGTGCAAATGTTCAGAGTACACAAAAATCAGTAAGTAACTTCAGGATTAATTGAAGTGACACAAACCTCATCCTTACCTGCTTTGTGAACAGAATGGCGGTGTCCCAGTACTCAGGGTGTTCATCATTCAGCTTGTTCAACCTTCTCTGCCAGGTGCAGAAGTTTCGCAATGTAAGAGCAGCATTGCTGGAGATCTTGGGTCCTTCCTCAGGCTCAGAAATCACCAGCATATCCACTACTACAATGCTGATCTGGTTCATGATGCTGGGGTGCCGGTACAACATGGCAGCGACAGACATGAGAGTCAAAAGGTAATGTCTCAGATCGTCCCCATGGAACTTGGCCATGGACTCGTCAGCTACAATCAACACCTCCACATACCTCGGCAGAGAAACGAACCTTTTGGCTCTGTTTGTGCCTTTCAGATCAGGCTTGGTTTGTATTTCTGCGTGCGGCTTTACGCGTAGCGACTCTGAAGTGCCTTGGTTCATTCCAGATGTCACTCCGCATCCTGAAGTAACATTACGAGGAGTCCGGCGGCGTATAATATGTGTTTTTCCAGCGCTTGAAGGAAATGTATCAACGGTCTTATTCACCTTGAGCTCGAAATCATATTCCATGCCGTTATAATAAAACGCGCCGCGCGTTCCTCCACACACACTGAGAGCCGCGGAGGAGGAAGGATCCGAGTTCACATCCCCAGAATAAAAGCAGCGGCGCAGAGAGGAGACTTTTGCTGGATGTTTCTCATAAGCAACGTCAGGTGCGAGAAAGCTAGAATCGGGTCCAACGTTCAGATAGAAAACCTCTTTAAAAGCGTTTATTTTAAAAACCATGCTGCTATCCTGTATTATGTCCTTGCTCTGACTAAGTGCACTGTCAAGTTGCACAAGCTCACAAAAATCGATTTCTACGCACTTGTATAAATTGTTCATAAGCAGGAAGTTTAAAAAATAAAACACCAACTGGACGAACATTGTTAATTAATGCAAAGATGCCGTCCAAAAATACCATGCAAGAATTTGCAGTGCTCTTAATTGCATGTCTTAATTATTTCCTGTAAGCGCGATGATGGCAAAATGACCCAAGTAATGACCATGGCTGTGCACACCCGTCTGTCCTCTGTCAGGTTCAATATCTTGCGTCATATGTAAACAATTCAGGCAAAAAGTGAGAGTGGATAGAGAGCAGAGAACTGATTGGGTACTTATTCAGCGCGCCCGAATAACGCAAAATCTTGAGCGACATTTGGGCGTGGCCTTAACTCATAGAGAAAAAAATATCATAAGAAGTGTTAAATGCATACAGATGCAGGGAAGTTGTGCCCCTTTTCAGAAATTATGCAGCCTATATTTAGGGGGAAACTCCTTACTTGCTGTGTATAGAAATTGGACATGCAAAAAAAAATTTAAAAACCTAAAATGACATTTTTATTAACAAAATAATAATAATAATAATACAAAAATTCTGTTTATAGTACTCATTGTTAATGTCATTGTATTGTATTGTATTTTTTTTATGCTTAATAACGGATTGCACCTTTTTTGTTTCTCCAAATGCGGCAAATGCCACCTCATGGATTCACAAAGAAGCAAATCTTCGCCCTCTGGTGTTGGCCGTTTGTCACCATTTTCACCACATACCGTACAGTAGGACTCAACTAATTGGACTCGCCTTTGTTTTTTTCACGCCTAGATCACACTACATTACACAACACATTGCACACTTGCACTACGGCTCAAATGCTGCACATCCCTTTTTCAAATTTAAGAGGACTGACTTGCACTTTAAACGTGGAAAATAACCATGTTTCTTTTCCATAATAACATGGTTACTGATACACTCATCATTTCATACCCATTCAGGGCTGTTGTCATATTGCATGCCATATCTTACTATAATGCACGTTCTGCACAATCTGCACATCCTGTTAACTTATACGTTTAATATAAGTTAATATATGTAAATATTTGTACATTTTTACATTTACATTTCACTCATTGCAATTGTGCAGTAAACTCATTCTATCGTTTTGTCTTTCCATGCTATCCTACCTGCATTTTTTAGGTCATGAACAGTCATATAAGCATCTAAAAGATATTATATTGTGTATGGCCGTGGATGTGCCAAATAAAATTTTAATTTTAATTAAACCATTCGTGCTCAGGTACAGGTCTGTGCTTTTAGATTGCCAAGTAATCATGAAAGTAAAATGCTGATCATACACACATGCACTAGCGATTCAAAGGGGGAAAAAATTATGTTTAGTACTGATGGTTGGGTTTAGCACACAACATAAGAAGTAGCCTCTCATTTTACTCGCCCAAAGAAATACTAATAAAAATGTGGTATTCAGATACAGTATATACATACCAGTATACATCTTAGTATATTCCTCAAACATGGGGTTTTCTATTGTCTCGCCATGCTGGCAATAATTTTGCATGTTAAATATAATAATACAAAGAAATGATTACAAGTCTCTTTTTGAATAGTCGAATTATGTCATTTTGCACTAGTATTTAAGCCATGCCCCATAATAATCCCACAATAATACTGAACCAGAAAACAAGGAAACCATCATCAAAACCCTTTCTATCAAAACGTGCTCCTCAAAGTTCTCCAAAAGGGCGTCACTGAGGTCCGAAGTAGTGGACTAATTGCGCTCTAAATCTCTATGCCGCCTCCTTGCGGATGTGAGGGTTAATTACATCTACACACACTTAGGATGATTCAGCTCCTAAATTCAAGAATTTGTCTAAATACAGCTTTACAAATAGTCCACTGCTGATCCACACCTATCATATCTGCTGTCTCCCGTTAACATCCAAACTAAATGTAATTCCAGACATTTAGTTAATTGATGCCTGTCACGCAGATAAGTAGGCTATTACTTGATTATTCATTTCAAAAGTTTAGCCCAGGCGATAGAACATAAAACTCCAAAGTAAAAAGTATAAATAGGCACAATGTTTATGTAGTAAAAATAAACACTTTTACAGTCGAACTGTAGCTTTAAAGAATGACTTAAATATCCTCTTGGAGACTGGAGCTGTGCAGCACATGAGGAACGGGCTGCGATTTTATGTTGGAAAAGAGATGTGAGTGGGAGGAGAGACCATTTCAGAGATTAAAAATAGCCTTTAATGCTTCTTCTTCTTCTTCTTCTTTCCTCAGCAGAGTTCGACAGTATAAAGAGCGTCTCTGTAGTAGACGGAGTGCATAAAAGCGAGGAGTTAGGAGAGAGCGCACACAGCACCGCGTCCTGTGGACTAATGTCCTGTATGTGAATCAAGGTACTGTATGTGGACTAAACAAGAATAGAGATCTTCGCTGATGAAAATATAAGCTGGATGAATAGTTATCCCATATTTAGACCAAGGCTGTGCCCAGATCCTAGTACGGTTTAACACGGAGCAGCGGCGAGTCTCAGCGGATAAAGCTCAGGATCAAACGCGGCATCACGCTCAGCATAAAGTTCCTCCAAATCTCTGACTATCGGATAAAATGTGTGTGTGGTGTTCTGTTGCACTTTTAGCTGCTTGTGTATTCAGTGGAAGCGTCTCTGACGGTTTTGAAGCAGAAGACATTGTGCCTGTGCGTTTAACGGGACGCACCGGGAGACTCGTAGCGAAGAGAAGCGAAGATCATCCGAGTTTCCACCTCACAGCTTTCGGGCGAAGTTTCACACTGAACCTTCAACCAGACCCCAGCTTTATATCCCCCTCTATGAAAGTGTATTATATCACAGCGAATGACTCTGCAGCCGAACCGCGAACCAGTGCAGAGAAACAGGTGTCAGTCTCTAACCTAACAGAAGCGGACGGGAGTAAAACTGCAACAGCTGGATCAGAACTGCGAGGCTGCTTCTTTGCAGGAACGGTGAACTTTAAGGAAGATTCAGTGGTGTCGGTGAGTCTCTGCCACGGCATCGTGGGAACCTTCATTTCAGACGGAGACGAGTACCAAATCAAGCCTAAGCGCTTTGGCACGGGAACGAACGCGAGCGCCACTGACCAGCCGCATGTGATCACAAGACAGCAACTGACCCAAACACATCGAGACGTGAGCCACTCGCTTGCTCAAACAGATGGTGAAGGTTCCCCGGTGCTAGGGGAGCACAATAAGGTCAACTCAGGCTCTTCCAGGCGCAGGCGCTTTGTCTCCGTGCCGAGATTTATCGAGACTCTGGTGGTGGCAGACGCTTCCGTGTCGAGCTTCTATGGAGAAGACACAAAGGCGAGTGGACAGGCACACGAGCAGATATTCATACATAATTCCAGAGATCATTTCATAACACCTTTACTTCACCAATCTACACACGTGCTTTGCTATTAGATAACTTATGCTGCACCACACCTGCACTACAGAAGCCTGCACAGAAAAGAAATGAAAATGTGTTTAATTAAAGTGTTATACTATCCAATCTGGATGTTCAACGATGAATTTTTTTTTTCAAAATAACATTCTATAAAAAGTAGGTTCTCTTTGACCTCTTTTGACCTCTTACTGCTTAGGAAAAAATATTATTTATACAATATTACTGATATAAACTAAAACCTTGAACTTTGACCAATGCGTGTTAAGATAATAAGTTACTCTTTTTTCTGCAGAAATAAAGTATGATAATTCCAGAAAGATTTGCTTCTTTGTGAAAGTGAGTATTGCAGATAGATTATATGCAGAAGTGTAAATGGATACACCATCTGGATAGTGGAAATGCATAATGCAGTTTCATGGTTAGGCTGACTGGATTGACAGTCAATTATTTTAATTTTCTTAAGAATATAGGCTAAAATCTAGCCAACTATTTATTGTGTCATTCCCAGCTAAAAGGTCTTTAGAAATGAACCCACAGTTTATTGCATTGATCCATTCTTAGGTTCAAAGAAGCTTCTGTAAGCACCTAATGGGAATTCCGTGCTGACCGTTGATGTAGCTAAAATATTATTTTGGCATTAAAAACTGCACATTACTTAAATGTATAGTTAATCATAAAATATGTTAAATAATTGTAGCTAGATGAAGCATGGTTCAAGATACATGTTTAAAAGCATGCTTTGCAGTAATAATTAATAATAAGATTAATAATAAGCATATTTTCTTTTTTCTAACAGCACTATATCTTGACCTTGGTGTCCGTGGCATCTCAGATTTACCAGCATCCCAGCATTAAAAACTCACTGAGCATGGTGGTAGTGAAGTTGCTGATAGTGGAAGATGAGGAGGTTGGACCATCTGTCTCCAGTAATGGAGGCTTGGCACTGCGTAATTTCTGTTCTTGGCAGCAGCAATTCAATCCGTCCAGCCACTGGCATCCTGAGCATTACGACACTGCTCTGCTATTCACTAGAGAGGTGAAAAAAAGGAAACAAAATTCAACTCTTTTAAATCCAGACAATGCCCTTTTAACCAGTGGTGCAAACTTGCTACCGTGCTGACCCTATGTAGACACATGAATTTGATTAACAAAGTGTGTCCTGTCCAGCTATGATTCAGTTTATGTGTGGCTAGGCCTTATGTTGGGAAAGGGGTGGAAAAGATTCCAAGCATGTTGTTAGGACTCTGCTCAGATACCACATTGTTAAACTTTGTCCGTTGATGTTTGCTGTGTGACATAAATATTTATTTCTTTCACTTTTTTTGAAAACCTGCTTAAAAAAAATAAAAGGTTTATTTCCAGTTATGAAGAGAAGCTGATTTTGAAATCTGTTAATTTTGTTCCTACAAGAACATCTGTGGCCATCAAAGCTGTGACACACTTGGCATTGCTGATGTGGGGACCATGTGTGACCCTAAAAGGAGTTGTTCTGTTATTGAAGACAACGGACTACAGGCAGCCTTCACAGTAGCTCATGAATTAGGTGTGCATGTTGTGCTGTATCTACTTAAAGCGCACAAGCAGACCTAACATTTTTACATTCACATAAGCATTGTCTTGTCAGTGAATTGATTAATTTACATTTTCTGTTTAGGCCACGTGATGAGCATGCCTCATGATGATTCTAAGAACTGTGAGAGATATTTTGGAGATCTCCCCAAGCACCATGTTATGGCTTCAGTTTATAACAGTTTTAAAAAGAAGTCTCCCTGGTCCCCATGCAGCGCATTCTACATCACTGAGTTCTTTGACAATGGCCATGGTATGTGCATACATTTATCTGTTAGAATTATGTATGAGGTTATGGGATGAGTTACGTGTATGCCAGATTAAAGAGATGCGTCTTGAGGCAACTTATTATAATTATTATGTCTTGTAGATAGATTTGACATAAGTAAAAATTAATTTATGGAGGCAAACTTTTATTATCAACAAACTTCTTTTCTATATAACTGTGCTTCTGAATCTTAATGAACTGACAAGTATTTTTTGTAAGATTATCATCAGTATACTGTAGCAGAGGAAAGCCAACAGTTATTACCCTGGCTAAATAAAAAAGGAGAGCAGTAGAAGGTTAAAAACTACACTTTGCAGGACTTCATGTTTCCTTCTCCTTGAGAGATTGTAATAGAAATAGGAAGTTTAAATTAAAAATAAATTTCCTTTATTTATAATGCTGATACACCGAAAAAATAGTATGAAGTATGGACCAAACCATACTAGGCTAGGAGAGGTCAATTTGTCTTAAGTAGCCATCTCCAATAAGAACCTATTTGTTCTTCCTTTGAAAAAGTAAATGCCTTTGTAGTACTGATATCATTCATTTAATAAATTATTTACTTCCTCTCACTTTCCTGTAGTGTTAGAGGTGAACAATCTTCTCCCACATGGCTTTTGCTCTCATTTGGATTTTGCTTCTTAGCTCACTCATCCAGATGTGCATTCCTGCAGGTCTCCCTAAACGTCAGCAAAGGGAGCCAGACATTCCTACTGTTACACAATATGCGTCACTCTATATTTACAGTGCTCTCTTCCTCTCTATTTATTAACAGGAGACTGCCTACTGGATGCCCCTGAGAAGATTTTGCCCTTGCCCACTGAGCTTCCTGGTGTGATTTATAACATGGACCAGCAATGCCAGCAGATCTTTGGACAGAATTTCTCACACTGTCAAAATGCCTGTGCTGCTCAGGTGTGCAGCCAGCTATGGTGCCAGGAGGAAGGCCAGTCTGTGTGTACCACCACAAATGGGAGTTTACCCTGGGCAGATGGGACAGATTGCGCTCCCAACAGGAAGTGTTTAGATGGAATTTGTACTGCATCTGAAGAGGTAATGGAACCAAAGGTAAGTAATGTTACATAATAATAATAATAATAATAATAATAATTTCATGTTTATCAATCTTTTTCTTCTTATTATTGTTAAATAGCCCTTCATATGGTTCTTAAATAAGTATTGGTATATATCATTATGATTTCATAAAATTTACTTGATATGTTTTATAAAGTGACAAGGACTTTGCAGAACCTTAATTGAAGCAGTGCAATATGTCATAGTGTTATTCTGATTTTAAAAAAATGTGGCTGCAGGAGGTGGTGAATGGAGGCTGGGGTGAGTGGGGTGCATGGAAGCCTTGTTCGCGCTCCTGTGGAGGAGGAGTAATGTTCTCATTCAGAGAGTGTGATCAGCCAGCTCCACAGAACCAGGGAAAATACTGTGAGGGACAGAGAGTTCAGTATCGCTCCTGCAATACGCAGGCCTGTGACACACCCCATGGTATGTTACATGCTACACTCTGCTGAGTAGTATTCCGCTATTTCCCATCCCTTCTAATGTCATTTTTCCATTTCTTGATGCTGGTAATGCTTCAAATCTCAGCAAATTACTAAGATCTTCATGAGAATAAAAATTGTATTTAATGAAACAGAAAGATTTAGTGCATTTGGAAACACTGATAAAGAGGCCTAGTGCTAGGGGCATTCTCTGCACAGTTTTGTTCTGCATAAAAGGTTTCTCTTTTACAGTAAATATCAAATGATTGTTATTCATAGGGAAGAGCTTCAGAGAAGAACAGTGTGAGAAGTATAACAATCCCAATCACTTCGATATTCGTGGAAAAGTCAAGCAGTGGATACCAAAATATGCTGGTGTATCACCACGAGACAGATGCAAACTCTTTTGTAGAGCTAGAGGCAGCAGTGAATTCAGAGTGTTTGAAGCCAAGGTAAATACAGAGCCCTGACTCCATTTTGATGAGTAAGATATCTGAAATTCATGCTTGATTTTAAATTTGTAAAGTGCATCATTGTTTTAAGGTCAAAGCTTTTAGGAAATGTTTGAATTATATTTATACTTCTTAACTGTAGGTCATTGATGGGACATCTTGCAGTCCAGATTCCACATCAATCTGTGTCCAAGGCCAGTGCATTAAGGCTGGCTGTGATCTCCACATTGGCTCCAACAAGAAGCTTGATAAGTGTGGTGTGTGTGGTGGGAATGGCCTTAGCTGCAGGAAGATATCAGGCTCATATACTAAAGTCCTGTAAGGCTGTTAACTTTAATAGTATACCATAGTCTGTCCATACTGCTGTGGTAATAAGTTATTGTAAATCACTAATTTAATTCTTCTGTTTTCAGCCATGGGTACAGTGATATTGTTACAATCCCAATAGGCGCCACCAACATTGACATCAAGCAGCGAAGCCTCAAGGGCAAAAAACATGATGGGAACTACCTAGCCATCAAAAGAGAAAATGGGGAGTATATATTGAATGGCAACTTCTCTGTGTCCACGGTAGAACAGGACATTCCAACTAATGGGGCTGTCCTCAAGTACAGTGGTTCAGCAAGCATCTTGGAACGGATACAGAGCTTTCGCCAACTAAAGGAAGCCATCACTATCCAACTCCTTTCCATCACTACAGAGACAACCCCAGCAAAGGTCAAATATACATTCTTGATCCCCAAAGCTGTCCCCTTAAGTAAACCAAAAGAGGAAAAGTCATCTGTTCATCCTTTTGGTATTCCACAGTGGGTGGTGGGAGAGTGGACAGATTGTTCCAAAAGCTGTGGTTCAGGATGGTCTCGGAGAACAGTTGAGTGCAACGATAATGCTGACATTTACTCTAACCACTGTGACAAAATCCGTAGACCTGCAGACATCAGGCCTTGTGCAGATCTTCCCTGTCCCATGTGGCAAATAGGCCCATGGTCTTCTTGTTCCCGAACATGTGGTCATGGTGAACGCCAGCGCAGTGTGGACTGCATTGATTTCACAGGGAAGGTTGTTGACAAAGTAAAATGTGATTCTTCCAAGCAACCAAAGCCAGTTTTTGGAGATTGTATGTATCAGGAATGTTAATTCCCCAAGGCAGACTTTACACCTGTCCTGAAGAGCACAAGTCCAGTTTGGTTATTCCCCTCATCATTAATTCATTTATTAAGCCCACATTTTAATGCCTTGTTTAGTAGGTTTGGATAAGTTGGTTGACACCAAAATTGTGCTCCAATCATTTGGATCTAGTAGAATGTCATTAAAATCACAAACACTAATCTCCTTGACAGGGCTTTAAAGAAAAGCAGGACAAACTTAGTTTTAGGATGAAGAACTAAATCAATCTAAAGGACAAGGCCTCGGCCTGTTTGAATGAAGTGCTGTTTCCAACATTTATTTAAAACCACTATTGCTTTATTTACAGTAGAGATCTACCTCAATTGGATATGCTATTTAATCAGTGTCCTCCTAACTAGGTGTTTTCCCATGCAGTGATGCTGTAAAGCTTGAATAAATCAGCATCTAGACATGTTAACTTTGGGATACTTATTGGACAAAGTCTTTTTTTTTTAACAATAGTTTTGACTGTCAATATATGTCATAGTAACAGCTCACCTACAACCAGTCAAATGAATGACAGGAAAAGAATGAATGCAAATGACTGCATTTTAGATTAGTTGTTATGCCATTATGTTCCTCTCTATACAGATTTTTCCAAAGCTGGTAGGTTTTTGTGATTTCATCTGAGAATAGTAAAATCATCACTTCTTTCTG
This sequence comes from Dolichallabes microphthalmus, assembly GCA_026413445.1. Classification (NCBI taxonomy): domain Eukaryota; kingdom Metazoa; phylum Chordata; class Actinopteri; order Siluriformes; family Clariidae; genus Dolichallabes; species Dolichallabes microphthalmus. The sequence continues at coordinate 8,585,013 of JAOTQY010000050.1, forward strand.
TAGTAATTTAAGCTAGGGAATGATTTAGTCATGTATGTGACATGCATTTACTGAACATCTATATTATCTGAGATGATACAAGCATGTTTTTCTAGTTTGAAAAAAAAAATAGGTCAGAGCCTTCAACTATTTTTTGTATTGTCACATGACGCAAACTTTATATGAGCATTCCAGTTGTGTATATTACATGTATCAAACATATTACAAAACAGTAATGTATATTATCCCTTCAGTGAAGGTTCATGCTATTTGATTGTTGCATAACATCTTAATAGAGTTATTTATTTATTTTAAGTATATGTTTGAAATGAACAAAAAATTAAAAAGGAAATTTTTGTGGTGCTGCCTAGATTTTCTCATCATTAAATGATTTAAAATGTGGACACCTGACTTTCGCAACCTTATGTAGGTTTTCTTAAATTTGTACAACAAAGCTGGAAACACATTATTGCATAAGATGGTTTTGTATGTTGTAAATTTTACAATTTCCCCTCACTAGAATTAAGGGGTCCAAAGCGAGCTCCATAAAAACATGGTTTCCTAATGTTGGAGTGGCCTATACAGGACCCTGACCACAAATACACTGAGCAATTTGGGGATGAAATGAAACATTGACTTCATGCCAGAATTTTAACCCCGACCTTACTAATGTTCTTGTGGTTGGACAATTCATCACAGCCACACTCCAAAAACTAGTGAAAATCCTTTCTGAAAGAGTGGAGGACATTATAACAGCAAATGGGAACTAAATCTGGAATGGTATGCTCAATAAGCACTCATATAATGAAAATGCAGTGTAGGTGATGTAAACTATTATGAACTAAATTGTTCACGTTTCAGTTGTTCTAGCATGCTGGTGTGGATTTACATAATTGTTAAAATAGAAGCATGACACATGCTAGATAGTTTGTTGACACACATTGGCCTGGTTTCAATTTCTAAAACAAAGTTACATCCATATACGCCTATGTGAAGCTTTTAGTATACCAAAACAAGAAATGGAAAATCTCCTTCCTCTGAGGAGACGCATAGCTAAGAAGCAGCTGTGGTTTATCCTGCAGTGGGCTGAAAACATTTGGCACTCTGTGACGTGCATCTGCAACACTACTTATATAACCTAAATTTAAATTTTTACATCTTGTGTTTATTTTCTTCAAATCCATATTGTCCAATAATTGTATATGCTACATTAAAAATATACATAAAGTATTTATTACAGCAAAGTATGTCCAAGGTCCAGTGCTGTTATAAGAAATATTGTATCCCTGTTTAGAGCTGACACTCAAAGACAAATACATGTAGTTTAATATACAGTTGGCCCCATCTAACTTTACTCTCCTGTAACTTAGACTTTCTCTAATGGTGTGCCTATAAATCTGTCAATTAGTGTTGGCTGGAGATCACTTGCATAATCTTGTCCATCCTCCACAACAGAAATGCGTGTATGTTTTGCCTGGGGTCCTGTGCACTGTGCAGTAATGAGAAACATGCCTTATTGAAACAGCAGGACAGCTCTTAATTATCAGCTGAAATTGGAGTCTCCTGAATTATACTGTACTTTAAAGCTTAGACCTGACATTTATAAAGTTCTGGTTTATGCACTACAGTATTCCATTAATTTTCTACAGTATATTCTGGAGTTTGAGGTACTTCAGTGAAAATACACAAGTGCACAAGGGAACATTGTGACATTCACTGTGAGAAACAGTGGCATTTAGTTTTTCAGGCTTATGCTGAATCCTGGTAAATTACAGAACCAGTATATTATTGTGTGTGAGGGTGCGGGGGAACTCAGTAGTTAAATGGGTATGCAGTTATTATTTTATTAAATATAGTTATAGTATAATATTTGATTTTATGTTTGTGAAATACTTATGTATCAAGTCATACTATAGGCAACTACAACCTGAGATAAACAACAACTTTTTCCACCGTGCCATTATTTATTTAACAAAAATAAAGCAAAAAAAAAAAAAAACATGTGGGCAGTGCTGAGTATCCCCTATGATTTAATAGCTTGTAGATCCACCTTTATAAATTTTAAATAAATATTATTCTCTATAACATGTACTTTTTTTTTTTTGGTCTTCATTTTTGTTAAATAGATCCGCTACAATCAGTTGATTTCTATTATGTTACATAAGAACATATAGAATTTAAACTAGGGTACTTGTAGGTACCATGAACATTGAACATGGTTGGATAATTCTTGCACACTTAAGCTGAGTATGGTTACTGTAAGTTGTGCATTCAGGTGTAGACTTCTCATGGTTTAGATTACTGTTATGAGCAGTATAACAATATGAGCTGAGTGCAGTAACAGCTTTAACTAGAATTCCTGTATAAAACTCTACTGAACCTCTGCTTATATAACAGTCTGACTCAGAAGAGGGAAGGTAGTGATTCATTCATGTTTAACATCAGGATTATCCCCATTCCCTCAAGCAAAGCATTTAAAGAATTAATGGTTGTCACAATCAGTAAGTAAGAATAAAATACTTTGTTCTCTGTGTTCCTAGAGTAAATCTGAATTTTACTGGGACCATGAGAAAAGGGTCTACTTAAGAAAAATGAATGAATGAATGAATGAATGATGAGAAAATGGGGATAGCCTGCATATACACCCTCTTGCAAATACAGTATATCTGAAATACCACAGTCATACACTGCAAGAGAACATCTGTAAGAAATATCAGGAATGTTTATTAAATGCTATTTTTGATATATTTACAGAACAAGTATATTTCTCAGATACTCAATGTATTTCTCAACTTGATGACATTTATACAGAAAGATTCCCTTTTTGGATGAGGTCAGGAGAACAGGACAAAGTAAGGGAGTGAGAGTGTAACATGATGATTCCAAGTATTAATATTTTCCCTCTGAAACAACGATTGGAATGTGTACTGGCTGTTCCCTTTTGATAACAAGACAAGTGAGACATGGGGAGGAGATCATACTGTATTTTATCATTTGTCTTTTCCCAACCTGTCTCCAATCCCCATGGACTTTTTTCCTTCTCATCACTTAATTTATGGATGTCCATGACCACCCAAATTGTACACTATTAGGTTAAATGGATTATACACACCACTAGATTCATACACAATAAATACATTATTTCATTTTTTTTATATATGTTGATAATTCTGTCTTTTTTAAAGTACACATCCAAAATATTTTTAGGGTGGTTTCACAATGGTGTTTTTTGTTTCAACAGGAAAGTCTTTAGAGAGGAATGACATTTAAAGTGTTATTGTGCAGTTCGCCTCAAGAGGGCAGCACAGCGCTGTGTGGAATTTAAAAGCTCCTATTCGGTCACTGAAAAATGCTAATATCCAACAATTTGGAAATAAAATAGCCCATGTTGGTTCAGCAGGGAGAGGGTGGGAAGGCGCTAACTGAAACTTACCCAAGAGTGACAGGAAGTTATAACTGGAACAATTATTATTATTATTATTATTTTTAACTAATCTAATTTCATCTAATTTGG
>JAOTQY010000050.1:8678021-8694301 GCA_026413445.1 Dolichallabes microphthalmus
CATACAGTAGGACTGCATGATTTGATAAAAAAAAATAATAATAATAATAAAAATAATAATAATAATATATATATTTTTTTTTTTGCCCTATTAAAATGTCATAGGTAACTATATTTTTTTGTCTAAACATATTTATCTCATCTTTGGACTATGTTAAGTAGTACCTTTTTATAGAGGAAGAGTAACATGACGTTTTAACAATTTGTCAGTTAATTAAAATAAATTAATTAATAAAATAAATAAAAACTACGCCCTTTTGCATTACTTTCAGTACAGGGCTTGTTGGTTTTTGATTTTATGGTATCTATAGAGGACTGCCAGACACTCCATGTAAAATTTTAAACAAATAATAAACAGATTAAAAACAAGTTGTTATTAAACAATAACAAAAATTTTAAAGTTTTATGTAAAGGCACAATTATTTAACATTTATAGAAGGAGGTTAAAGTGTTGGCATGTTACAACAGGCTTCCACAAAGTTTTCACCACATGGACATCTTCAGGAAAGAAGACTTTGTTGTTTTTTCTCATTATTCAAGAGACAAATACCTAGAAAGTTAGGAACGGTTTTGTTGTAAGGATGTTTAATAGGCAATATGCAACTTTAAATGGATAATGTGCCATTCTTTAATAAAAGGATTCCAATAAATAGATTCTAAGAGGAATAAACACTGGTTTTGCTGTTATAGAAAATTAATGAACGTCAGCATGGTAACAGTAAATTCACCTCAGGCTGAGACACATCACACCGCCCTGTCGTTAATAATGAGGTAAAATCCAAGGAGAAAAATGTATGTGTCCAGAGTAACCATATTCTACATGATGAGTATAGGGAGAATGAAACAGCATGTCCTGCAAGGTTTCTTTCCATATATATTAAAAATGTAAAATATTGTTACTGGAGACACTTAAAATTTTCTTGTTTAATTTTACTGCATGCCATTCGGGAGGATGAAATGTCTGGGCAGCCCATTTTTTGGGCAGTGTTTCTAGTCTTTTCTCCTGAAATAATGGCAATCCAATTCTAAAGACAGCCTAAGACAGTTGTCTTCCAAGGCTCATTATTTTGCACAAATTTGAAGGAAGCACTGTATATATGCTTCTCTGTGAATCTGACTATCCAGTTCACCAGATGAGAATTTCATTTTAAAAAATAATAAAATAGTGGTCAGAATTGACATTGTGCATAATTTGCTGGTTATCTTGCCATTCATAAACAATTAAAAAAATCTTTCATAACAATTATATATTAGACAATAATCATGATTTAAAAAAAATTATATAATATATATACACACACACACACACACACACACACACACACACATACACACCGGAATAAACCGAGATGCTGCAACATAGCCAAGGTTTACGCTGGTATAAAATAAACCCATACACGCGAGAACAAATCGTCATATGCAGTTAGTAGTATTTCCCACATACCCTATTAGCCACCATATAATCAGACCTGCCCTAAAGCCATTAAACATCGTGGCCAGGGGAAATCTGGAATACACATGATCGGCTCCATGTCCGATTCTGTGACTAATTCACCTTGACGAGGATTAAAAGGCTTTATCTTAGCAAAAGAATTTAGAATTCAGTTCAGCTTTGTCTGTGAGCAAAAGAAGGCTTGATTGCATGCAGGACGCGTTCCGAAATACATACACTTTTCAAGTTCAGGTTGAAAAATCCTTTCTGTGGGGACAACCAGCAGAATGAAAGAATGGTCAGCAAAACAAAAAGGTAGAAAGAAAAAGAAACACAAATATGCTAACAAGAATTAACTAACTAAAAGAAAAAGATTTTCATAAAAAAATAAACAAAACAAAAGGAATAAAAGGAAGAGTAAGCAAAGGCAGCAGTTACGGAGAGGATCGCAGCATGAAAGCTCAGAAGCAGCAGTGTGTGTGAAAATGTGTGTGTAGTGCTTTGTTACAGAGAGCGAGGTTCAGCTGGGAATCAGTGAAAGCACCCCTTAATAGGATGATTTACCTTTGTGGCGCTGCGTAAATGGTCATAGTAAACTTCCTCAATGGCCTGGAAATAGATAACTCCTTTCAGCTTGGTCTCATGCTTGTCTGTGAACCAGGCAGAAATAACAAGTGAGCGAAAACAAAAAAAAAAAAAAAAAAAGAAATGAGCCTGAACTCCAAATAATGTTCTTTTCACCTTCTAATACAAATCTATACTTATTTTTCCATACATCTCATTACAATTATTACTATTTATTACTTTTAATTAAAACTGTGTGTGTGTTTACTTGGGGGAATTATTTAAATTAGACATGAAGGTCATGTGACTGAGACTGAAATTGCATTTCGAGTCTTATTCTTGCATGTAAAAACATATTTCATTTAAAACACTTAAAAAACATTATTTCACATAATCCCTGGAGAACAATATGCGCCTTTTCAGAAATGAGTTTTCATTTTTGTTAGACAGACCGCGCATAAATTGTCATGTTGTGAAATAAATATATAAATAAATGAATAAATAAAAACATTTTCCGCATTAATCCACTTAGGATAATATTTAACATGGTTCATTTAGATGTGAACGGTAAAAACAAGAGGTAAAACTAGTCTGTCCTCAGAGGCAGCGATCTGGGAGGCAGCAATCCAGCCCTGTTATTGAGTTTGTGCCATCTTTTTTGCCTGTGTAACCATTAGGGGTAGAAACCACTATCCCTGCTGAGCACGACGGCTGAGTGTGAAACAGAATTTCCACAGCATTGCGCTCGATTTCATCAGCATCATACAGAACGCGGACGAGCTGCTGGATATTTGTATGCCTCAAGCTATCCCGAGGCTATCGGAAACCACAGCAGCCTTCCCCGAGCTAAAGCCGCCGCTAATTACCGAATCCCCCCACGCTAGCTTCACTATGCCAGGACGCGGCTGTTGAGAAAGATGTCTTATAATTCATATAAAAATCAACTGAAAAAAAAAATCTAAATGCTGTAAAATACAGTAAATCCTTCATTCATTATATTTCACTTTCTGGGCTTAATTTGTTTCCTTACGCTACTCTTCTGCTTCTAGTTTTGCTGCCAAGGTGAATTTCCTCGTAAGTGATATCTTACTTGGCCAATAAAACGGATTCAGCTAAAAAAAAAAAAAAAGGAGGCTCTCATCATCACCCAGGCTGGTATAATGTTCAAGACTTACCAGCATAGTATGAGAACGTGCGTTTAAGTCGATCAAAGACGAACCAGCGCTTCTTCCACGATTTGATCTTTCCACCCATCTTGACCAGGTAACCCTTGCACATCTTTTCTGTGATGATGATGTGGTAGCAGGTCTCTACGTTGTGACCCGATGACTCGACGTGTGAGCGCAGGTCAAATTCCTCTTTGCGGATGGGCAGGTAGCGCGTCATGGGCCGGGCCTTTGAACAAAAGGTGGAAAAGATTTTTTTAAACACTCCTCAAACTCCAACACAGAAGTGTCACCGATCAGACTGATTGGTATATATCTATGGATTTATTAAACTTTCCTAATTTTACAGAAAAACAAGTTAATCAAGATGAAACAAGCAACCTTTTAGTTTCTTTTCAGAGATTAAATTTGCATTTATTTGCATTGCACTCACATAAGCTGAGCCTATGTCTTTGCACTACAAAAAGTCGCAGTGACCTTATTTGTGCATAAACTGAATTGTCTAAGGACACTCACTACAAATGCTTCTCTTCCAAACCATCTTCCCCCAGGGTGTCAAACTAAAAACTACTCAGCTGAACAGAGATTTAAAGTCCCCATCAGTCATTCACACCGAGGTAGACTTAATGCTACGAAACTGTTGGTTAGAAGCAATTTCCATAACTTGCCTTTTTATCTTGGTACCAGGATAGAGGAGGACACAGGAGTAAGTATGTTTACAGACTTTGGGTATCCTTAATTGACCTGTTTCACACTGATGAGACATCAGACTCAGAAGTAAGTGTAGTCAGTCTCACTCACTCGCAAGCATACCCTCGCACACACGCACTCACCCTCGTAAAACATCGACACTACAAAATAATGCAATATCAATTTAGCAATTACAGCTACTGTATTATTTACACAGTCCTTTCATTTCATCAGGCTTAAAAGTAATTGGACAAACTAACAATTATAAATTAAAGAATTATTTTAATACTTGCTAAGATTCCTTCCTTGGGCTGCTTTGCCAAGCTTTTACTTTGGTTGAATGTGGGTCTTTTTTGGCATTGTTATATAAGCAGTTATAGAACAGCAGCTCAGTTGGGGTTGAGGTCAACTGACTGATTCTGTCCGTCAAGAATAATCCTTCTTTTCAATTCAAGTCAAATTCATTTATAAAGCACATCTAAACCTAACACAGTCTACCGAAGTACTGTACAATCCGAAAATAGCTGTAGACATAGTAATAGACTATAAAAATCAGACAATAATAAGAAAACAAAAACAATAAAAGTTTGACATTAAAGGGGAAAGAAAAAAGAAAAAAAAAACACTACATCCACCCTCAGTGCCATAAAATAAGCAATAAATACATACATACTTACATACGTACTGTACATATAGGGAAAAGTTCACTTTTTTAAAACTAGCTCTTACAATGTATTAAATGCCAAAGAGTATAAAAATGTATAACTTAAGGTATGATTTGAAAATAGTAATAATAGGGGCCGGCGTGATATTACAGGGGCAGCTTATTTGAGAGTTTATGGGCTGCTACTGAAAAGGCATAATAGAGGAATTGTGTCTATTTTTTTTCAAGTCTGTCACTAATCGAAACTGAGGTGCGTATAAGTACATTACAATAGGTCTTTTCTTTCCCTGGAAAGAGCTGCATAGCTAGTTCTGGTTAGCCATCCAGTTCGTTCTGGAGAAAGAAAAAAGATAAATTCCCTACTACTTCTATCGGCAGTCATATCATCAATAAACACCGGTGACCCAGTTCCATTGGTGGCCATACATGCCCACGGCATAACACTGCCTCGTCCATGTTTGTCAGATGATGTGGTGTGCGTTAGAACACGACCCGTCCCTTTCCTCCTGCATACAGTAATCTTATCTTCTAATCATTCTGGTACAAGAACTAAAGAAGCTTTTTGAGTTAATTTAGTTTTGTTTTAAGTGAAGCCTTTATGTTCTTCAGTGTTAACAGGGAATTCCACCTTGAGGTAAACCCTCTGTATTTATATTCACAAAGGAATCTCATGATTGTTGACTTTGACACTGATATGCCTACCTTGTACAGGGTTTGTGTGTTTTTATTTTATAATGTGAGGGATTTTCCCCCCCACCAAATTCAATTTGCAATCCTCTAATTTATTTGTCTTCTGTGAGTATTTCTTCCTTTCCTTCACCTGCTTTGATAATTTTTTGGACAGGATATTAAGATTCCCATGAACAGTTATCAAATGCAAATTGAAGAATTGGAATTAATTTAACACTTTATATCTCTTTTGTTTGTCATGGAATAATTCTGAAACCGGCAGCAACTGACCATCAAGCTGCTTAATAGTCAGTTGTTGAATTAATTTTGAGCCTTTGGAAAAAACTAATATATATATATATATATACACACACTTTTTTTTTTTACTTTTTAAATACATTATGGTAGTATACAGAGACCAACATACAAAACTCGTGTCCATGTCCAAATTCGTATGCGCCTGATTGTAACTTCTAAAACAGGGCAAAAATTTATAAAAAAAAATAGTAATCATTTGTAACGTTCAGGAAATATTGACAAAAACTTTTGGGAAAACCACACATCTCCATTACGGACATGATCTCGAAAGCGCTGACACAATATTGACGGTCGCATTACAGGCTGATGCTTACAAATGCTGTGCAAATCTTACACGAGAATTTCATTAGATCGCACTCTTGAGTACATGCTCTCATGTGGGGCTGCCACAAAACAATTACATAATATCAATACTGTACTGTTCTTATTAAAACCAGTGTGAAATGTGTCGGCCACTTTAAACGTTAACACTTTACTGCCTTATATCAGCTCATCTTGAAATTTCGTATTTACTTACGTACACAATTTAAAACCTGCTAAACCTACATATGCTGTTTATTATAAGGCTGTACAATCACTGTGAAGTTACAGTACATGTGCTGTGTTGTGGACGTGTTATTTACTACAGTAGGGGTGTAATTATTGAAGAAGCTAAATTATTAATATACAAATTATTAATATAATTATATATTAAATATAATCTAGTACAAATTGATTACTAATGATTATATATCTTATTACAAATCAATTACTGAATAAGACAGACATATTGTGTGTACAAATAATTCATATTATTAAAGTAAAATGTAAATCAGGGTGGATGGCTGACACTTAAAAAAAATCCTTTTCTAAAATCAAAATTTATCTGAAACATAATAGGCCTACTCCAGATTCTAAACAACAATGATCAATTCTCAGCCAAAGGTTATTAAATTTATTTGACCAATTTCACAGCATAGCAGACACAAAGGTATTTTCAAATATCGCACATTTGCCTGAATAAGTTGAAAATGTATTGTCTGCAGTTCTGAAAATTTACACCTCTGTTGTATTTGTTTATTTTTTACTGTCCATTGTGTAAAACAACACTATGTCTGTGAAACCCCATCTCTATATATTCGCCGGATGTCATCCTACAGAGCATGTACTCTTGTTTATCGTTCACCTCAGCCGCCTCACCTGAGAGAAGTTCTTTGCTCTCATCTTCACCTCCTTCTCGATCAGCAGCTGCCGATGCACCGTCTCCTCCTGCAGCCTCTTCTCAGCCTCCTCTCTCCTCTTCCTCTCCTCCTCTAGCATATGTTTACGCGTCTGGCTTTCTCGCTCCTATGGTACACAAAGCAGAAGAACCACAAGAATTTAGAAACTTGTAGCATGCTCCTTTATTAGTGTTTTATAGTATAATTCCGGGTTTTCGCTCACTTTGGACTCAAGGAGTCTGGCCTTCTCTAGATGAGCCTCCTTCAGCAGCTTCTCCATCTCTTCAATTTTCAGTGCATCCAATCCACTTGCGCTATGTCACAGGAGCATACAATGTTGATGATGTTGTTTTTTTTAGTCCATATGCCACACAGATTAATTCAATTTGAACGCAATATTTGCTTCAGCTATGCAACCTGCTTGCCCAGTAGAGCCCCAGAGCAACTTGCACTAATCGTATTACACATATCATCTTCATAATATAATTCTCAAAAGAGTGATTTTTTTTTTTTCTCCATCAGAACCAAGCTGACATGAATGGCTATGAATGTGAAGACATAAAACCAGAACACTGCGAGATTAGTTCCCGTAAACATTCAGAGAGTGGGAACACCTGATACTTGAAAATCAACAGATTTGTTGCAAACTTGCAGAAGAGATGCATCTCTTTCGCAGGTTGCCGACATCATTTAGCAACACCACTTGCATGTTACAGGAACTCAGTTAAGAGCTATTGCTAAGTCCCCTGTACCATCCTGGCATCATGCCAAGTACTGAGGAAACTTTCTACCTTGATGGTATCCAAACACTAGTGAAACACTGTGATAAATGCATTAGTGCATCAGGGGTGATAAGTGCATCAGGGGATTACAGTATATGGAGAAATAAAGGGAGTTTTTACTCTAATAACTGTGTCCAATTGTTTTGTACAATCAAAAGCCCTAGTTTAACTTGAATTAATACAATAGTTAAAATACATAGTTATATTACATAATACAATACTATGAAAATAATAGTACTGTAACTGCATAAAAACAGGCTAATATAACTGTACAATGTAAAATAGTAATAGTAATAATTATAATGCAAATCTATACGAAAAAATTAACTACTAAATTGCTAGCAGAGGTGAAAAGTAATGAATTACATTTACTCGCATTACTGTAATTGAGTAGATTTTTTGTGTACTTCTACTTTTTAAAGTATTTTTAAAATCTGTAATTTTACTTAAGTATGTTTTGTTTGTACTTCACTACATTTTAAATCATATTCGCTACGGAGTTAAAAATAAATGAATGAAAATGAAAAATAATTTTAAAAATAATACAACGGGGAAGGAAAAAAATTTCGCCCCGCAAACCACTGCACCGATTGATTGATGGGCGTGGAGAACAAACCCGCTAAATTCACAAGAACGATGGAGACGGACAAAACAGATGGCAGTGATGCAGACACAGCTGAAAGTGAAATGCCAACAAATTCTTATGAAGCAAACCCCTGGTCATATTTAAGCAACCACTTTGATTTCAGGCACAACAAGGGGAACAGATTTATTTTGCAAGAGTGTTCAATCACCCATCCCACCCCCGCTGTTAAAAAAACGTAACTCTAACTTTTACTCTGAGTAAATTTTTAATGAGCTACTTTTTACTTTTACTTGAGTAGATGTTTATAAGGGTAACTTTACTTGTACTTCAGTAAAAGTTCACTGAAGTAACAGTACTTTTTGAGTACAAAATTTTATTACTCTTTCCACCTGATTGCTAGGACAGGCACAAATTAATTGCAAATAGTATGTAGAATGTACAAAAATAGCAGTAAAACATACACATGCACACATGTACTGCAACTGCGTTATGTGTCCAAGGAGATACACATCCGTATTAATACTCAGTGCACTGCAGTGCTATTCAGAGCATTTAAGACATGTTTCTCAGAGCATGAGATGGTAAGGAGAAGCGACTACATCTACAGCAATGCACTGTATATGTCTTGATTCTGAACAGGTTTTCGATAGGTTGTGAGCTACAGCAGAGCATTCTTTTTTTTTTTTTTGCCCCCAGAAGGAGAATTGATGATGCTCTGAATTTCGCCCCTGGCCTGAGCACAAGCCTCACCAAATCACACAATTATGAAGGAGGTCAGGATGGACATGGTGATGGACCAATACTGCCTAGGGGAGACTGATTTTTTTTCCCGGCTGGCTCAGCCTTTGCCAAGCCTTTATGATGATGCAGGTAGTATTTTTCTCCAGCCTAAGGTTACATGACAAGACAAGCCAGAGGAACTCGAATGACTCAGAATGAGAGGGTTTCTGTTTGCTGGAAATGATAAACATATTCCATGTTTTTTGGGTGCTCAGGTACAGGTTATTGTGACTATGCCAGATTCACATGTGTATATGCATTAAGAATGATGTCTTCTGTGAATGTGTGGCGTTTGATAGACGGCTCATTAAATGTGCAGATGTTCCCGTATAGGGAGAAGAAAAGAAGGGGAGAATGTATCCCAGTACTAAGTTATAGTGTCTGACATGTATTTGCCAAGCTGTCCATCTGTCATTAAGTCTGTGAATCATCAGCATATGGGTCTGGCAGATCGAGTCAGGTTCTTGTTTAGCAGCTCTGGAATGATCATACACCAAATAAGATTTTCAAATATTCCAAGGCCAATGATATACAGTTGAGTAAACTATAGGCTCGTACTGTATTGAATCCACAATAAACTGACCTTTTTGGATCTGTCGAAGAACTGCAAGGGGGTCAAACAACTCCTTGCTGGTGTTTTTGAAGTACCCCAAGTGCTCAAATCTTCGTTACTACTCATGCTACTACTGCAATATTAAAACACCAGCTAAAGGTAAAAAGGTAGGACTAAATATGGAGGATGTACATGGTTTCCAAATGCTGATAAAGTAAGTGAACTAATAAAGTTAGCTAGCACCACTTACGCACAAACGGTGCGAAACTGTGCATGCCCTTAGGATGAAATTAAGAACAAATTTAACCAACAAGACAATTAGAGTGTTTGCTTTCACAGATGTTTCGTCATTATTACACGTAATAAAATGCTAAGATATTAATAGCAAAAAAAAAAAAAAAAGAGAGAGAAGGAGAGAGAGAGAGATAAAGAGAGTAAAGATCATTAAAAAGTTTTTAGCTCCCCCCCCCTTCCCTCGAGGGAGTCAAGGCAAAACTTTGTGCGTTTTTGGGGGGATTAATTTTAAACCATTTTTCTTTTTCTGTTGATTCGCCTTATGCTTTGAATCGTTGCATTGCTGCTAAATGCATCCACATTTTTTTTATACATTTTTGGAGATACATGCTCTTTTCCCCTCAGAACAATAGAGAACATACAGTTTTATAGTTAATTTATTTTATATTCCCACACAGCAGCTAAGATTGGCTGAATATTGTGGCTGTATAATCTATTTGTAATGCATGTTGGGTATTATATTGTCGGACAGTAACTAGTAGTACAACATTGAAAAGGTTGTTAACAGACTGAGACTGTACGGTGCAATATAATTAAAAACAAGCGTATGGAATTCAGTGAACGATACCAAATCTTATGCTGGAATGGGTTTTTAGTTTACTCCTTCGTAGGAGCTATAAAATGCAACACATTATATCCAGTGTCAATCCCTTGTAACATCCTACAGACAGTCTTATTAATTTTTAACTGCAGGAACTGAGAAGCTCTATTCAACACACAGCCCTCAGATAGTGGATAAATGAGTTCTGGAGATAAGATGTCCAAGTAGGACATATTGTAAGATTCCTTCTAGCTTTGTTTTCTAACCTGGACATGTTATCTGGCGAGCAGGCCGAGTTGTTGCTGGTGGAGACGCTGGTGTCGATGCTGTCTGAGCTCTCCAGGCTGAGTGTGTCGTAGTTGTCCTCTCCAGCAGAGGGTGCTATGTGGTGCAGGATGGAGTGATGGACCAGTGGAGGAGCTGGAGAGCTGCTGAGCTGCGTGTGGGAGCCGTGCAGCGCCTCCCACTGGCACTGAGCTTCAGCTGCAGCCTTTTGCTTCAGCTCGGCCAGGCGCCGCCGCTGCTCCTCGATCACCTGCTGACCTGGAGAGAAAGAAAGAGAACATAAAGAGAGTGATGGAAAGAAGAACAAGAATGGAGAGATAAACAAATACATGCGAGACGGTGTGAAAAACTTGACTGTGATAAATTGTTCAGTACATGACTGCATCAATTTTGTATTCTCAAAAGCAAGGACATTTATAACCACAGCAACATAAACTGAAAAAGAGCTGACTTTTTAAAAACATGTACAAGAAGCTATAAAGAAACATTTCAGCATTTTAATTTCTTTATTATCAGATACCATCACACCTTTAACACAAAATGCCACAAAAGCTGACATATGCACTTGTATATCACCAGAGCACTTTATCAAAGGAATTATAACTGTAATATAAATATAAAACTAATTTGCCCGAAAAGCTGGACAAACCCCACACACATGGAAAATCCCATGCCAAGCCCAAATCAACAAAGATACCCATGTATCCATGGAGGATTACACGCTATGAACAAGCTGCCCCATAATGCCTTAACACATACTGTAGAGCACATAGAGCTGCACCGTTCTTTATAAAATATATATTGTCCAAGCAAATCTTACATGACTTAAAGCTTCCAGCCACAGAAAAGAAACAGTTTAGCTTCATGCTTAAAAAAAACCTGATAATCCAGAAAGCACACTTCTAAATGGACTCATGCACCATTTTAAGTCAAGATGCACAGGATACGTTAGAGACAAAAGGTAAAGGTTGAAGCGGTGATGAAGATGACAAGGGCATGGCCAAACCCACTCCAGACTCAATGTGATCTACCTGTGGGACAGTCCATGGTGGAGAACTCGAGCGATGATGGCAAGCAGTCTGGGTAAGAGTCGGGGATAACGGAGGTGAAGGAACAAAGTGAAAGACAATGTGTCACACTGGTTATGAAAACAAAATCTGAAGGAGGAGTTAAAAGGAAAGTGTAAATGAGATGAGAAGGGGTAACAAGCACTCGTGCTAGTTTGGATCACTTTATTCGGTTTCACCCTAATGATCTCTTCACCTCCTTGAAACGGATCTTACATTGCCTAAGCATTCTTCACATTTCTTGCAACAAGAAAAAAAATCTAGACATTGTTTGAGACATTTTTTAACTTTAAAACTTTGCAGAATGTTTATATTCGGATTTCTTTCCCTACGCTGCTAAACTGTATAATCAAATATATAGTTTTCATAATTGCAATGTGAATCATTCTTGCCCGCAATAGAGATAGATTTATTATATTAGTTAATTTCTATTATACTGGACAACAGAAAACTTTTCACAACCTTTTCTTTTATATACACTGATCAGACATAACAATAACAATGACTATCAATTATATAAGTAAACTGGTGAAAGGATCCTGTGCACGCAAGGCTCATGTCTGTGGGGAGCAAACACAGCTCTGTCCTGTCTGATCCCACAGAAAACACAATGCAGCACAAATTGCTGAGAAACGTTAATGTTGGCTATGAGGGAAAGGTATCAGAACAATAAATTAATCAGAGCTTTGGCTTAACATGCAGAGTTCACGGTGGGTTCTGTCCTCCAAATTCCCCAGAATTCCATTCTTGGGATGTGTTGGATGACAAATCTGGTCCATGGAGGCCACACATTGCAACATACAGCGCCCTTAAAAGATCTGCAGCTAATACCCTGGTGCCAGATACTGTACCACAGCACACCTTCAGAGGTCTTGTGGCATCATGTCCCATGGGGCCAGAGTTGTCTGATAGACATGTTAAAAAATATTCTTTATATTATTTACAGATGCTTAAACAAGAAACAATTAACTCATTTACTTTAACTATATAGATGCTGACAGGGTTAACAGGAAACACACTTGGATAAACTAAGAATTATAGACATTCTTATTTGGAAGTTGCAATAAAGTGACCTGTACAAGTGTGTCTTTTTATTGTTTGTTCATACATGTGTTTTTTGAGGCACTTGTGACATCATTAGGGTGGTCCATATTCAAAGCGTCTGCTCGTTATCCCATTATGTATGTAAATTTGATATTTAAGATAAATGTCAGACCCTGTTGTTCAGGGCCAACTCCTCTTTTTATTACAGTAAACCTCTACAACTCATCTAGAAACACCCTCTACACACCTTATATTTAAATTTATTAGTTTTGGTATGAGAAAAGTTTATAGAAATGCAAAAGTAATTGCGATCATGTGACAAGGACTAAAATCAGTTTTTTTTTTAATTACAATTTTTTTTTTTTTAAACAGCCATTTAATGTTAACTATTACCCTTGCAATTTGTGGAATGAACATAAAAGTTCTAAAAATAAACTTTTGTGTTCACTAAAATTAAGCTCAAAGTTTTATATTGGAAAAATGTTCTGGATTTCCAACTGCAAAGTGTCATCTTGAGCCAAACTGAATATACGAAGTAAAACAGGGACACTGTGGCTACAATGTGTGTGTGGGCAGCTTAAAATACGCTGTGTGTGAATACCTTTCTGTTGCAGTGCCAGCTGTCTCTTCATCTCAATGTCCTGTAAAGTGGCTGCGAGGTTGCGGGGGAGACTCCCGGTGCTGTGGGCCACCATGATGGGACTCTGGGCAAGTGAATATACAATCATTTGTTGTTGAAAAACGCCAGGTAACAACAGGAGTGTGTGGTAACTTAATAGCATGCGTGTGGGTTTTACCCTGGAGGAAGTGTTGCGGCCGAGAGTTGCGCTGGCGTAGGTGGGGGAAAGTCCGGCACTCACTTTTGGCTTCTGTGAGGACTGACTGGCATCGCTATCTAGCCTGGAGCGATACACCTACAGAGCAGAAAAACTGGACCATTTACAATCACAACACTCACTGTTTTTAGGAAATGGTTTATTTTGTTTTAAGTTTCAAAAAAAAAAAAAAAAAAAAAAAGGTGGGGGATAGGGGTAATTTTTGTAGAAACCTGAGAAAACTCGTCATATTGTGAAATTAGTTTGCAAACTACAGAATGTGAGTAGATCAGAGCCATGATTGGACTGCCTGTTTCACCTCAGAAATGCTGGCCTGGCCTCCCTGGAACTCTTGTAAATGGCCCAAATATGTGGAAATGGCTTGGACGTGGTAATAACAAATGGTGTCCGTAAATGATTGTGTGTGCAGTTCTGACAGAGATATGCATCTCTTCAACAAGCTGGCAACAAGTTATCCTCTACTTTTCAGGTGCTCCACCCCAAATGTTCATAGGCCTTGGCCTGGATTGTTATTTATGGACACACTGCTTTCTTTAAAATGTTTGCATTCAATGTTTTACTGCAATGGTTAAGGTGTTGGACAGCTGATTAGGAGGTCCCCGGTTTGAGCCCCGATGCCATTGGACCCTTAAGCAAGGTGTGCTTCACCCACCAAGTGCTCAGATACAATTGGGCATCGAGCTGCCAAACCGACCCCATAAGTAACTGCCACAAATACGACGGATACATCTCCAATGGTCGAGTATCCGTCATTGATGGAGCTTATCCCTATCCCCATATGAGAATCTCATGACCGTACTGTGCTTGAAGTCTTCTTTAAACGGCAATCGTTTTTTTTCTCCTTCTTTCGTGAGAAATTTTGGTAGACATGAACGCCCCTTGTACAATATTACTACTATGATTTGAAATCACAGTTATGTTCTAAACAGGCATTCACATTAGACGAAACAGACATAAAAGAGACATAAAAATATTTTATTCATTTTCCTAAGGTGACACGGAACATTTTCTAGCTCAATTTCTAGCTGTTCAGCTGTCAGCTGCTCTCTACCAAACAATACAAGCTTGACTGCTTTACTGTTTAAACACGACTTGTGAAGACCTTGTGTGAGCTTTCCAGATAGTTTACCAGGAGAACAGTGGCCATGAGCCACAAAGTCCAAACATGACCAAATAAAACCCAAACAATATGACAACATTCCTCAACAAAACACAGCACAGACGATACAATCAAGAGTTCTTGGAGCTCCCATGCATTGAGAGAGACATACATGACAATAAAGACATGAAGAAATAAAAGTAGAGGGAGAAGAAAAGGGAAGATGGGTCTGCATGGTATGGTTACCTGCAGAGGCTTGTATGTCGAGTGAGATTTAGCTGGGAGAGGAGGCGGACACAGCTGACTGGGATCTCCAGCCGCCATCACCTCCTGGTACCAGCGCTCTAAATCTAGCCTGGGGATTTGAGGCCTAAGCTGCTCCAGCTGACCCTTTAACCCACATCAGAATGCACAGCAAGGTGGCAAAGTGAAATGAGATGAGAAAGGAAAGCGAAAAAGGGAGGGGGGGGGGGGGGAGAAGATAAAAATGTTTAATTGAGAAACTGATAAGTCAGGTTTAATGAACAAAGCAGATGCCTATTAATCCACTTTAGAGAAATTAGTTATGCACATTTTTTCCCTAGTAGAAGCATCTGTGCAGCTGGGTGCCAGTCCCAAATGAGCTAGAGAAATTAACTTAAAAAAATAAATAAATAAATAAACTAACCAATTGTCTACTGGATGATTTAAAAATATTATTCAGCAAACAAACCACAAACCTAATCAGCAAACCAGATCTAAAAATCATACCTACTCTTCACATCTCTAGTCCTGTGCACACTGCAGCTTTTAACATTCGACTGAAGACCTACAGCTAGTGACTGTTCTCTGTATCTGCTACATCTGTGCATGTTAATTACTGACACTGTTCTTATGCAAAGACCTTTAACAGTTCAGCATGAAGTAATGAAATGAAGTAATACTTTCAAAATCGCACCTAAAGTCAAATGATGAGGTCCTTTAAAACACTTTTTAATCCTATGGTCACTTGCACTGTTTTCATAATGAAAGGAATAAAATGGCTGACAATATTGCTGCATTGAAAAAGCTCTTTTTTAGACAGGACTGTGCAAAAGTCTTGAGCCACACTTTGTTTCTTTATATTTAGAAGTGTGAAAAGAAAAAACGTGTTGTTTTGCAATAACCTCAGCAGCAACCTCATTTCCCCTCTTGTCTGTTTGAACCACTCTGCATTCAGCATCACCAGTAAACTAATCACCTGCCCCCGTTGGTTCAGGCGTCAAGTTAGATGTTTTTATGCTTGAATAATTCATAGGTCACTGTGTGGCAAAATAAATTGCTCTCAAACTGCTCAGGAACAGGGACTGGATTGAAAATGAGAGACAAAAATATGAACCAGAAAAGTTCTTCAGGAAGCCTGGAGAACTATTGCTCAAGAGTGCATTATAAATACAAGAAAGGAGGCAAAATATGAAGAAATTGGAAAGGAAAGCAAAATATAAAAAATTGTTCTTTGGAAGCAAAATATAAAAAAATGAGGGGTGGCTCAAGGCATTTGCATAGTAATGCAGATTTCATGTGTTTTATGTTAATGTCAATGACCTGTAGCTTATGCATTTGTGCGTATATTATATTACAAACCGGATTCCTAAAAAGTTGAGACACTAAACAAACTGTGAATAAAAACTGAATGCAATGATGTGGAGATGGCAAATGTCAATATTTTATTTGTAATAGAACATAGATGACAG
>JAOTQY010000050.1:8701250-8714165 GCA_026413445.1 Dolichallabes microphthalmus
ATATATATACTTGCCGAGAGTGTTTTGGCAAACGCCATATGGCTTGGCATCCTTCCACAAAGTCAAGCTTTGAGGAGTGTCCAGGATATGATTATACAACTGATTCCAGCACATGAGCTGTGAATCTTT
Organism: Dolichallabes microphthalmus; assembly: GCA_026413445.1. Classification (NCBI taxonomy): domain Eukaryota; kingdom Metazoa; phylum Chordata; class Actinopteri; order Siluriformes; family Clariidae; genus Dolichallabes; species Dolichallabes microphthalmus. Next base: position 8,701,380 of record JAOTQY010000050.1, read on the forward strand.
GCTCGTTTCTTCAGAGTTTTCCTCTAGAGCTCATCTAATACATTTGTAGAATCTGTTTTTGTTTGTCTTTATGATGCAATCTGTACATTGGAGCCTTTTAGGTGTAAGTATATTGAGATCGCGTGACACTTTAATTCCATACAGGTGAACTACATTCATCTAATTGAGACTTCTGATGACAACTGGTTGTACCAGAACTATTTAGGAATTGCACAGCAACAGGGGTGAAGACTTGCACAATAACTTAATAAAATTATTTACAAATGAAAAATGCAAAACTATATTGTTCCCCCCACCTTTAATTTTATGGGTTATTTTGGTGACTACCTAGGCAAGGCACTGTAATTAGCACTGTTAATGTGTGCCTGTGCTTCTGCGTGTTTGTGTGTGTGCGCATATGTTGCAAAGATGTGCATGATAAAATGAATGCAGGGCTGTGTGTATAAAAGTGGTGTTGTTTGGTTTGGGAGGTTATGTATGCCGCATTAAGCTCCTAAAAGATAATGCATGACCTGCAGTACACTGCAATTAGACTGTCGTTTCAAATAGGCCCTGAACGTAACACTAGTGCTAAATTACTAGCCTTATTTACTCATTGTGTACCTTCTGAAGCAGCTGCAGGGTGACACTCCTGTCCTTTGCCAGCTTTTCATACTCCTGTGAAGCCTGCAAGCCCAGCTGATTGGCCTGCTTCTCCAGTGCACGAACCTTCTCCTTCAAAAACATTAGACCCATTATGTTACACACATACACAAGGTCATAAAAAGGTTGTTCACTGTTCTATCTTTACATATAAAAGATCTATTATACTATAGTGTGAATGCTACCGGCAAAATTAATCCGAGCTACTCATTTAAATGAACAATAGTGGACAAACAATGGAAGCGTTTATCGAAGGCTGCATTCTGATTGGCTATTAGCTCCTTGTGAAATGGACTGCATGGGGTATTCAGCCATTTAAGTAAGATTCCATAACATACGGAACAAAGCTTCCTGGTTCAAAGGGAACTGCAAACAGTGTGCGAACAACTGAACAAATTAGTTTGCCAGAAATATCCCTAAATTATTTTTTTTAACCAAGAATGAAATTACTGGAAAAGTCCTATTTCAGACATTTTACCTTCCGGCCACCATGACCATGTTTGAATCAGTTCCCTAATTCTAATCAGTTCATCTGTTGGATCATTTCAAATGAATCCTACACTCGTTCTTAATACACTACCTGGACAAAGAACGTTCTATTTCATTATTGGGCTGCATCAACCAAAGAAAAGGAGATTTGAAATTACTGGTACTGAGTTGGCCTCTGGTTCCACAAAAAAATAAAAAATTAAATAAATCGAGTTGTAAAAGTAAATAAATCCTTCAACACCATTAAAACCTGGAGGGATAGTGCTGGACCATCAATTTGTTGTGGTTGGGGAAAAATGAATCATGAATGGAGATAACTTAAACACTTGAAGCTGCATGGTTAAAATAAATAAATAAATAAATAAATAAATAAGCATTAAAAACCATAGCTATGTTTAACCCATCCATCTTGGAACCTCTGTAGTCCAACTAGGCACTGTGGAGGATAATGCTGACCATTGTATTTATTCCCATCTTGTACGACCATGGTAAGAATCATTCACACACACATTCACACTTACTATGGGCAATTTGGAAACGGCAATTAGCCAAATCTGCATGTTTTTGGACTGTGGGAGGAAACCGGAGAACACGATAGAAACCCACCAAGCACGGGGAGAACATGCAAACTATTCAAACAGACACAAGAATTGAATCCAGGACCTGGAGGTACAAAGCGACAGGACTAACCACTGAACCACCATGCTGACCTCTGCCTTTAATAGTGAACGTAAAAGCATTTCCATAAAAGCATTTCCATATACACACAATGTGATGAGAACTCACAGGACTGGGACTAAACAGCTGTGTGGAGATAAGAAAACTACTTGTTAGTGAGACTAATCAGGAAAAAGACTTAAACTTGCTAGGGAGCAAAAAAAAAATTGGACTTAGAAGGGATGGAAAAAATTCCAGAGTAATGGACGCATCTGGTTAAGAAATAGTGTGCGCGTCATTGTTTTGGTCAAGCAGTCTATTTCATTTTTGAGTTATCACACTAATGAGAATCTCAGACAGACACATAAAAACAAGTACTGTACATAAAAGGCAACTTAAAATTCAGGCAATGTTTGGGTAATAAATAATGTTTTGAGTAAGTGTAACTTGTTCTAAAGTTTAAGCATTAAAATTAATAAAACATGTTGATTCTTATGAGGCTACTTTAATGCTGCTTGGTGCTTTAATTGCTTAAATATTTGCATTACAGCAATTAAATAAGCTGATGCCATGATCATTCAGTGAAAGCTCAATTTTATTACAGACATAAAACACTCAGTCATGATACCCAGTTATCTAAAAAAGCTAACGGAACTTGGTACTTGTTTGGTGACTTGACATGGTGAGATTATTTAAAATTTTCTACTGTATATTGTTTTAACAGCGTAGTAAAGGAAGAAAGGGATCTAATATCATTGATGGATTTAAAATAATGCAATTAATCCCATTTCTAAACATACAGTACAAAGGCATTCAAGTCAATCCGGGACATGTGATGAAATTTCTGGTAAACAAAAGAGTAGAACTGATCGACATTTACAGAAGTTTTACTGTATTTTTAAGTGCAGTACCGTAATGAGTCTCAGCTGGAGTAAAACAAGAACCTTGTATGCAGATCTGGAAAATTGGTGAATAACTTGTCATCAACTTGTGGAAGAGACACATCTGGCTGTGGAAACTATACACACGATCACTCAACACCACTTGCACATTACGGAAACTCTACCGGGAGTTACTGTTTCATCCCCCAAACAGTTCCAATTTTAATGCATTTGGGCCATTAAAGAAGTTGCTGGGAGACAGGCATTTCAGGCGGTCCGATCATGGCTCTGGTATACTGTGAAAACGTTCTACCTTGATGGTATCCAAATAAGCACTAGTGAAACCCTGGGATAAGTACATTAGTGTATCGGGATCATATCGAGAGAAAAAAAATTAAGATAAAGTTCTTACTTTCATAACTCTATTCTGGTATTCTGCACAATCAAGTCCCCGTTTGACTTGAACGTCCCTTATATTTACGAACTTTAAGCTTACAGTTCTGTTATTTTTTATAACAGTTTCAAGTAAGCTAAAATATATATTTTTTATAAACATGACACTGAATTTAGAGCACGATGAACAAAAATAAAACCTTGCATACTTTTCTCTTCACCACACTGCTTTGGTACTGCGCCTTTTCCTGCAGGAGCTGCTGGGAAATAGTCTCCCGCTCCTCTTCCAGACTGCTCTCCTTCTCCAGCTGCTGGAATTCCAGGTCTTCGAACTGCTTCGTCTCAGCCTCCAGGGTCTCTGCTTCCTGTAGTGTGCAGACACACACATGCACACACAAACATTAACTACAGGGTCAGTGAGCAGCATCAGGCAGGCAGGTCCAGTCATGGTCCTTAGCGGATAAGCGCAGGAGAAAATGGTACTGCAGCATAGGAGCACAGCTGCTACGCACCAAGCATGACACACTGCTGGGCTTTTCAGCCTTTCAGCACACAGTGGTGTGAGCTTATATAATGTCTTTAAGAGTAAATTCAAGTCAGTAGTCAAAGAACATCATGTTGATTTATTAATTTTTTTGCTAATACTTTGAAGCTGGTCTCGTCTTTACTTGACCTATAGTGAACCTGACTCATGCGTTCACAGAAGATCATTGGTCAGCCCTCACTGTGCTATATAATCAAACTCTTTTTGACATGGGCAAGCCTAAGGGCTGAGAGTTTGTGTCAGTGTTGATTTCTCAGAGCAGCCTGCAGGGCTGTTCTTTGGTAATACCATCCAGTAGTCAAAATCCATCTCGGAAAGAACATGGTCTACTACAAACGACCGAAACGCAGAAAAGTTATGGGTGAAAAGACTGCTGAGCGTACTGAAATATTAAACAATAGTGAATAAACGATCATGTCTTTTTTCCGTCATCATGCCAATACTGATGAAAGCATAAAGCAGACAGAGAATGCATAGTGATCGAGGAAATCACTATTAATCTCTACATTAATACATTAGTAAAACGTTAGGAGTTAAAATGTGATAAAAACAAGCATGCACACAGAACCAGAGAATCAACAAAAATCAATCAGACATGCGCAGCTATAAAGAACAGCCTGTTTTCTTACCCAGAATTCACCACATAGCCCTTAGACACCCTTTGACACACCTCTCGATCCATATAGGCAAAATGAGGTAAATGTAGGAGTGATGAGAGGCTACCACCAGACAGTAAAAGTATAGTTTGACAAAAAAATAAATAAAAATTCCAAGTCAATAGCAACCTGCATGATATGTTTTGGGGGAAAAAATGGCATAGCGTTTGCTTTCATTATACATAGCTTGCATACAAGCTTAATCATGTCATATCATGTCTTTCTGCTTAAGCATCATGCATACTCTACTGGCCCAGTGACATGGTGATGTGGTTTGTGTGTGCAAGGTTCTGAGATGCTATGACTGGACTCGGGCAAAGTTCCTGATGGTCCTGGAATGAAACCGCCAGGACGAGACTGACCCTTTTGAGTTGCTCCTGCAACTGCTCCCTTAGAGCCTCAGGGCAGTTATGCAGCTGGCTCTTCAGCTCATTGTAGCCATCCTGAAGCCTCTCCAGGGCTTCCCGCTGCCTGTCAACATTCGCCCTCTCCTAGAAAGAGAACACACACCATCCATGGGAAGGAGAGAGAGATAGAGGGGGGGGGGGGGGAGAGAAAACACACTGCTCAAATCCACGCCATGCACAAGCGTCCGAGGTTAGAAGACACAACAGACTGGGATTGGCTGAAGAACTGAGAGACGTGACTTTCTACATTTATTACAGCATCCATATTATTAAATAAACACAAAATGTGGTGAATATTGAACAAATTTCATAGTTAGCAAGACTGTACAGAAAGTATCAAACCTTCAAAGTATCAAAGTGCATCAAACCTTTGCTTCAAAAAAAGCAGTCACACAAATATGGTGTGTTTTAAGCTACACATCAGTGTGTGTATGCACTGCATGCCATTTCAAGGGACAGACATGTCAACAGTAGAGTTTGATAAAAGGCAATAGTAATTGATATCATGACATGTAAATCCAGCCTGAACAACAACAACAACAACAAAAAACTGCACAGAACAATTTGGTTTATTATATGAATGTAGCCTTTAAAAGTTTTTATAGAAATATACTTCATCCATTTGCAAATCTGTAAAACATTTCAGGACACAATCAGGATTTGGCTTATTTTGACTCTTTATTTGAGTGAAATGCTAAAGACAGCCGAATTCTATTCTCTCAGGTGATTCAGTTAAAACACTGAAAAGCACTTCTCATTTGACAGTATACAGTGCGCTTCATACATTTCAGATAAATCTAATAAACTACAGTCAGCTCAAATTCATTGTTTAGGTTTTTGTGGCTTTGCTGAAGAATCCGTTCAGAAACGGCGATCCATCACTAAATTATTAGCCAGCGCATAACGGCAATTTTTTTCGAATGATTTATAATTGAATCCAAAATTTAATTATACTACTGGCTCCTGTAAATCCTCTTAATAGATATGCAAGGATTGAGTATCAAGGGAGCTCCAGATCATGCAGGAAAGAAATTATTTAAAGCCTGACTGTTTATATTTACTGTTACATGAAATCTTCTCCCCATAACCATAACTTAAAAGGCAAAAAGGCTAGAGAGTTTAGTCAAGTAGACTAAACAAAAATATTAAGATGCTACTGTTACTATTTTAAATAAAAATCTGATTTATTTGTTTAAGAAATAAACAGTTGTGTGTATATAAGGGTTGTTCGAGTCAAACCAGGACTTTTGATTGTACAGATTAATAAAACACAGTTATAAGAGTAAAAAAAATATCCCTTTACTTCCCTATATAATCCCCTGCTACACTCATGCACTTATCCCAGAGTTTTCACAGCACACCAGAGCCATGATCGGACTCTGCCAGCTTCAGGTCTGACACACTGGCCTCCCAGGAACTCCTTTAATGACCCAAACATGCGTAAATGGCGTGGAGCGAGGTCAGAACTGCACGGTGGATCGGTCGGCAATATCTCCTAGCCGAGTCCCTGTAATGTGCAAGTGGTGTGTGTGTAAATGATTGTGTGTATTGTGTGTACAGCTCCCAGAGACAAAGGTGTCTCTTCCACAAGTTATCTATTGAACGATCAGCCATTACACTTGCTGAATGTTCATGAGAATCCAGTCCATCACGGCCGTCTAGTCATTTAAGGACAAACAGCCTTTACTGAACATTTGCACAATTCAAATGTTTTACTGGGGCTAAGAGGCTCATCATATTGTGATTGAAGTCTTAGGAATGTCTTTCATTTTTTTACACCTTCATTCACAAGAAATTTAATCAGAAATCCCAGTTTGACTTTAACACCCATAATATTTAAGTTTTTTTTTTTTTTTCCTTTCCATTTTCTCGCAAATTAAGCCACATCCTAAATCCTACCCAGCAGCTTTCAACATGGAGGACATGATCCCTCCCACTCAGTCTGCATGGGCAATGTTTCCCTGTGGATTTCATGTCTCACTCTCCTGAGAATGAGGTGAGCGCTTTTTAGTTACACTCGGGAGCCTCCATATTTCTTTATAAATCGTTTAAATGATGGTAATATTGTTTTAAGTGTTTGTTTTGTTTGTTAATAATGTAATATATCAGAGTCTATTTATGCAACATTTTTGCTTGGGCCTGTGCAAGAATAGAGCAATTGGAAATGTGACCTTTCCAAAATTCCCCACTCACTCTCTCACCAAGTAACCAAACCCCATCAAACACACACACACAAAACACATGGAGAAATTCCCAGACCAGATCCCCCAGACCCCTCAGCAAATCTCAGCTCATCTGCCATTTGTGCATTCAGACTGTTTTCCGTGAAACCATGAGCTGATCCCAAAGTCTGAGCGAAAGAGCCAATAAGAGACAAACAAATAGGAAGATAAAAAATTTTTTTTAAAACATAAGCAGAGGGATGCACCAAGACGATTAGAGGTTAAGCGAGTTTGGTTAGTGAAGCCAAGTAGATGACTTGATGAAAATCCAATAAATGCTAACATTTCTGTGGTGCCATTCAAGCAAAATTCAAATTACAGGGGGAAAAAAGCTCCTTCAGAATTAATTCATCAAATAGGAAAGTTGTTGTTTCTTTTGGGAGAGTGGCATCTGGTCGTTTTTTTTTTTTTTTTAAATCAATGGCTAAAGATCTTAAGCTTAAAGTCATGTCAAAAACCTTTGAAGACGGTTTTGTCCAGAAAGACAACTCTGCATCTCTCTCTCTCTGACACACATACATGCACACCTGCACAAACCCACTAACACACCCCCATCTAAATATGCATGCACACATGCATACACACCCACCCACACACTCTTCTAGAGAAACAGAACAGTCACATGACTTCAAAGACCCCAAAACTATGAACTAACCAAGAGCCAATGAGATACTGCATTATATTTCCTGCAGTTTTTGTTACTGTTCAGTATTTTGCATCTTCACTAAGGTATATTGTGTGTGTGTGTGTGTGTGTGTGTGTGTGTGTGTGTGTGTGTGTGTGTGTGTGTGTTTATAATAAAAGCTTTTACCTTGTCCTTTTCCCTCTGGATGGCGCTCTCCAGTTCGCTGGCTTTTTGCTGCAGCTGGGTGATGATGTCAGTCTCTGTCTCGATCTGGCTCAGCTCCGCCTGCCTCTCACCCTGCAGCAAGGCCCTTTCCATCTCCGCCTACACACACACACACACACCCCTCAGCTATGGTTCACATTCCTCTCTTCTCAACTCTCATCTGTATGTAAGGATTTCCTTTGTGTACATTAACCTCATTTATCCGACATTCTGTGCGTGTTTACGTGCGTCGTGCGATTCAAGTGTTTGAGCCTCTGTCTCGCTCTCACCTCCTGTTTGTTCTCCTGTAGCTGTTGTTCCAGCTCCGTGAGCCGAGCCTTCAGCTCATCGACCCTCGCCAGCACTCGCACCCGTTCTTCCTCCAGATAATTCAGCTCCAGCCTAGTTCCACTTCCTGACATCTCCTCCAGCTACACACACAGAATACACATGTAGGTCTTTAGGACGCTTTTAACTTATACCGTGTCAACCAAAAAAACAGCATTCAAGTTATCCTACTAAAGTATTTAGCAGAGAAACCAGTGTGCGATTAGTCTTATCTCTTAGATCTGGTCCATTCTCAAATCTTAGACGAGGGTGATTAATTTTCCAAAAGTGCAGACAACAGGGCTGGTTGTAGTCGAAATAACAGGTTTCTTATCATGTGGCTCATTGTAATGTGTTTTCATTTGCAAAAGTAACAGCTCATTCACAGGGACCTGCATCATAAATAAATCTTCCCCTCACAGGAAATTTAAATCAATTATGCATGGTTTTTTTTGTTGTTTAACACGTATGAAAGCAGTCCTAGTATCAGTGATTTGTAGCAGTTAGTAATAATTAAAGACAGGGAATAGAAACATTATGTACTGCGATTTTTTTGTGTGGCAATTCATGTTTTACTATTATATTTTTTTTGTATTTGAGGTAGTAAAATGTAGCAGTTCCTCTACAGTATAATCCTAAAGGTGGTGTGCTATGAAATTTTCACACACTGGTAGGCAGCGTAACAGGTAGGAGCAAATAATTGTTTAGAATTGTAACAAAATGAAAAAAAAAATTATATAGTATGACAAATTACATTTTTCTGACTTAAAAGAGGCTGGCAAATAAACAACCGTTTATAGCTGCTGTAACATAAGTGATAACTGGGAACATGCCGAAGTAACTAAAGTCCTGACCAAACGTATCTTAAAAACATGAGTTCCACATGAGTTATTGTCCACATGAAAACAATGTCTAAGTAAATGGGTAGTGATAGTCTAACGATAAAGCTGAACAGAAGCCTGAAAAAGAGTCATCACCGAGTACATCGTACTGAGGCACTTTTTTTTTCTGTCCACGCATAAACAATGAAAACAGAGATTCCAAATATCTTCATCTGGCCAGGAAGGAGTTTGCCAAAAGATCCATTTTCAATGACCTAAAAAGGAGTTTGCGTGTGGACGAAAGGTCAAAGCAAAGAAAAAAAACCTGTACACAAGCTTCATGGACGGTCCACAACATTACATGTACTTTAACTTTAATCAGATAAAATAGTACTTGTGTCTTCTTTAATTAATAGACATTAATCACTCATTGCGGGGGCTTAAGACAAATAAAGACTACAGCAGATTTAAAATGTAAAAAAGTACGGATAATAATATTTTCTCAAACTTGAGGTCCGAATTTCATGTTTGTACTCAGATCTCTATAGAAGTCTTTGCAAGTTTATTAAAAAAAATAAACATTTAAAAATTTCCATAACATTTCAGTAATATTTATTTTCATCAACTATGTTAAACACATGGATAGTTTGAATTTTGATGGCTGTGTATATTTCCTTGCATTTGTATGGAATATGAACAACAGTCTTTAATCAATCTTTAGTAAATCTACACTTGTATGCTACTGGGCTATAAATGAATCTGAAAGGTTACTCAGTTATACTGGGCTTTAAGTTTGGGTATTTTACACGCCCTCACTTCGGACTGCTGCCAATACGTTTGCTCTAATGACCTGTTTTATCTCATACTAGTGCTTCACATTACCGCTTTTTATTATGACCATGGATTGGGAACATACAGTATGTGACAAACTGGTTTTAAACTTCCTAAAGGAAGAATAAAAATATCTGTCCATTCATCTTTAAAGGTTCGGTCTTCATAGTCTACTTTCCTTTTTTTGTGTAAGCCATGCTCGGTCAACTTGTTTTTCTGTTTCTACCACATACTAATTTTTTTATGCATATACACGTTTTAAAAAAATGTAGGTGAAGGAAAAGTTGTGACCTGTGAGTTGTGATCTCCATTTTGTAGGTTGTGTGGTGTCCTCATGTTCTGGTGTGTGCTTTCTGTGCTGCTACACTCCTCTCTCAGATTCTCCTCGTCACTCTCCCGCTGCCTCTGCGTCAAGGTGGGTTTTGACACGCCCATCACGTTCGGCGCATCGTTCTTATTGTATTCAGCACAGAGGTGCAGAATGGTCTCTAGTCGCTGCCGTTCCTGGGCAGAAAAAGGAGCAAAACATTAGCGATATTCTTTCATGAAGCTTTCATGAGGGCAGCAGTACATGACATTCGGTACAGTTATAACAGAGATGACTATTACTTTGAGAAGTCTTCAAAATTTAAAAACAGGTATACTGAGTACTTGACATACTTCGTAAGGTATTCAACAAGACATCACTAGCTTTAGCTTTTTTTCCTTTCTTGGGGTCGCCACATCAGTTTGCACAGGTTTTATTCATGCAGAATGCCTTTCATGCCGCAACCCATTCATTTCACCAGGCTTGGGGCTGGTACTGAGGATGCCCTGTATCTCACTGGCTGAGTGTGCTATATGGACATAGGGTTTAGAGTCTAGCCCAAGCACCTAATAGTATCAACCAAGCAGTGGTAGGGTTCGAACCCCATGACCTTCGATCAGCAAACTAGAGCCTCAACCATCTGAGCCACATCACCAGCTTTAATTCTCCTTGTTATAGTATTCGTAAATATAAAAAAATAATAAATATCTAAAGGTGCTAAAGAGACATCTTTTAAATGGATTAATTTACACTGTATTTAAATTAGAGCTGTTGGTCAATTTGATTAGATTTTTACGGACTGTGCTCATCAGTTCGATTCGATTCAGTAGCATGAATGTGTTCGATAGCAATAACAGTCTCATTTGTCTCAAGTAACTTTATTTTCTATTATAATAAACCCTGAAACTCTGCGTGCTGTTGATTGTTTAAATGCGATAAATCCACATAAATCCAGTCCAGTAGGTGGTAATGCAACAACTGCCCATAAAAAAAGAAGAAGCGGTACTCTTGCAAAATGTGAGTAGATAGAAATGCAAGTATTTGCAGAAAATAGAAATGGTTTGTATTTTCTGCAAAAGTTGTGATATATTTGTAAGGAATTTGTCTCGGTTAAAGTGAGTTTACCTAGATAATTTAAAATGTGTGAAGACATTGAAAACTGTTTCGTCAATTATTTTAATTGAACCAACCAACTGATAACTGGTTCAATCAATTTAATCACACAGCTCAAGTTCTGATGATGATGGAGAGCATGTAACGAGTTGGTCAAAGATTCCCAAAGCAAAGCATTTAATTCACATAATTTGTACACAAATATCACCATTTCGAGAGCCATTGGGACCTGATGATGTGGAAGTCATTCTGGAAGACCACCCTAATTAGAACCAAAGTATATGTAGTATCAGAACTTTGTATTGCCGTGTACTGAATTACTGTGGAGGAGACAAGTGAACCCACATGCCTCTCATAGCATAGCCCAAGTTCAATCTTATCTACAAAGGGCAGGCTTTCATTCCAGACAGACTTGATAGCTGATTGAAGACCAAGATGAACTGATTAAACAAGCAGTAGAATGTGCAACTCCTGCTGGGTTGGAACAAACATCTGACGACACACTGGCCTATTGTGGATAAGACTGCAGACACCGCTAACATACCAGGACAATCCACAATCTTTTCCATTGCATTCTCACACATCCATAGATGCATAAGTAACAACAGGAGCAACCAATGAACCCTGTAAAGGGACACATCTGGCAGAACATCAGTGACTTTCGTGTCTTCTAACGGAAAATTTGTTTCAGAGCAAAGAAACAGTTTAATTTCCTCTGGGCCTAGATTATGAGTAAGAGCAGGCACCGACACCAATAGGGCAGGGGCAGAAAGAAAAGGAAATTATGCTGTATATATCTACTCTTATCAGACCCTTCAGCCCACAACACTGAAATGAGACACCGAGAGATAACCGGCAGTAAACTGAGCAGCGTGTTTCCTTCTTCAGTGCTGACAAACACACTTCTCATGTGCTACCAGAACAGTATGGTTCCGATCTCCAACTGCTCTGGCTCTGAATACAGGCTCAGCTCAGTAGGACAGCTGTCTCTCAGGCCCACCTTGAAGGGCAGGAACACTGCTATTTCAATGCAGCAATACTTTACACTTAGCTGCAAGTAGGTAAACTGTAATGAGTTTTTGATGTTCTGTTTAATGCTTGTAACATTAGGAACTAGGGATGTGCACGAGTACTCGATTAACCGAGTACTCGAACCCATCAGCGATAATCGAGCGTGTCGACCGATTGGCTGGCTCTAAATGTGAGAACTTGCGGTAAAAAATATGAGAAATACCAGAGCACAGAGCGAAAATGGCTTCTAAAGCGCGCAGCGCCGTGTAGCCGGAGAGTCCCTCCTTCTCGGCATTCAGCATCACCAGTATACTAATCACTACTCATCATCCGCATCCCTTTCTCACTGGTTTATGCCAGTGAGAGTTAGATGATTAGATGTTTTTATGCTTGAAGGATTCATTGTTCACTCATGGGCGTAAATTTAATTTAACAGTAGGGGGGGGGGAAATAAATATAAAAATTTCTCATGAGCAATTTTTGAAGGGGACACAAATAATACAGTGAAATTGTACTTATAAAGATGCAGTATGTCCCCACAGTGAAAAACTTTGCTTCTATCATTATTGTAGCATGGACACTGCGCCATTATGGTTATTTTCAATGTTTTTCTCAGGTTCAATGACAAAGCAGATTTTTCTTCAAAACTATTTATT
>JAOTQY010000050.1:8716505-8737808 GCA_026413445.1 Dolichallabes microphthalmus
GAATTTTTATTTATGCATTTTCAGATACAAATTGCTATATTGTGATGTATATCGTTATCGAGGTAGAAAATTGCTTCAACCGTGATAGATTTTGGTTATATCGCCCACCCCTACGAGAGAGTATAATCTTTTGCAAAGTCCAAAAACATGAAAAACATAATTAGTATTGGAAAAAAAGGTTGCAACGTAAAAAGCCTGAGAGAAAGCTGAAGTCTGGAGTGATTAATGGTTTTCTTCAGAGATACTCCTGCTCTCATTTCCACTCAGGCAAGTCCAGTGTGACCAATCAGAGCGCAGGACAAAGGGCAGGGCCACCTGACCCCGACCCCTACATTCCAAAGGTCTCTGCAGTGATACTCAAAGCGCGCACACACAGACAGACACACACACGCACACACCTCCTGTGTGGCTGTCTACTGAATTTCTCTCTCAGCATGAGACACACTCGAGCTGTAATTAGTCAGTTTAAAATCAGTGCAGGTATGCACTTATAATTCAAGCTACAGTACATTATATGAAGTCTATTTACTTAAATCCATTCATCCATCTTTTCATACTATTGAAAATTGCCAGAAACCATGCAAAGGCATGTTTCTCCTAGTCATCATTTTAAAATATTCCATGCAACAGTGAGTCTGGAACCACAATAAATAAGAGCAGAAGTCGTTCCAGGGAAAGGTCGGTATGTTTGTACGTACAGCTCAACCATGGAACTTGTAGACGTCTGCTTCACTCTGGCTGCCATTTACCAATCCACTGAGACATGCAGCTCTAGCCAGCTCATTCACTCAGTTCCTGTTACTACTCCATAAATTCATTCCATTAGTCTTGGCTCAACGTGCTGATATGACGTACAGTTATAAAGAACCAAATAAGGCAGAAGGAGAAACGAGAGGTTGGTCGAGTTCTCGAGCCAACCGAATCATTTATCTCTGACGATTGCTTTTAGTCACCCGGGTCATTTTAAAATGTCTAGGTAATGAAAGTATCTGGCCAGTCTATGCTTTGAGATTTTAATTAACTCAATGAGCTTAATAAAGTCATAGCTGTGAATGATACAGAGAATGAAAGGCCAAGCGATTTCACACCAAACAGAAGCGCTGATTAATCTTTGACTTAATTTGACTTTTGAAAATCAGAGAGTCACGAGTTCATTGTTCCTGAACATACTGTAAACTAAACTTTTAAATCTGCAAAAATGCTGAACTTCTGCTATTTAACAGAATGTCCCTCTCGCATGCAGCCAGGATGAAGCTATAGACCTTTCATGTGACTTCCATGAAGACAATCAAAACAGTGGACAGCGGAAACGCATTTAACCCACATTAGGTTACTATATGTTTTAGTTTGATAATGACATTTTTCTATATCAGATAACAGAATTACCTGATGATTACCCGATAGCCTGACGCTTATCACACAGATAAAAGACTAATCTAGAAATTGATACCCAGATGTGAGAAGGAAACTCTGATCTGGATCCCGGTGGATGAAATGCACGTCTGCTGTAATGTATTCAATAGAGAACAAGTGTGTGGAAGAAGATAAAGGTGGTAATAAGGAGATACTAAATGTGGTTTAAGATGATATAACGTAATCAAATGTGTTTTCTTGCTGAAAGTGTTTTCGTAACTGTGTAGGTGGGTATGTGCCTTTTACTGACCAGAAGTGAGAGGGACTGTGGTGGACAGACGTTGTGATGTCAGGTGCAGAAGGTCTATAGTAAGCGAACAGTAGTGTTGCAAAAATCTATTTTTACATTTCTTGCAAAACCGAAATTCAGTTGTCACACACCCAAAAACCAGAACTAACAAAGACCCCTGTTAATTTGCTGCCTCGCAAACCACTTGTATCTCTCTGAACTGACAAGCAAAGAAAACTTTTTAACATCATCATCATCATTATTACTTCAATCACTTACCATAAACATGCTTAAATACATGATTTTTAGAAAGTAATTACTGAATCTCTATTAGAAGAGACTGAGTTAGTGTGCAATTCTGATAATTCTCTCTTTCTCTCAGAAATATTCTTTTACCACAGTGCCAGTCAAAAGTTTGTACCCACAAGATAATTTTATTAGAAAATAAAAAACAGCTCTAATGTGAGGTGATGTTAATTTGTGATTTCTAAGGCTGGTAACTGAACTTCTGTTTTTGGGTCTTGCTTTCCTGGGATGGTCTTAATGAGAGCCAGTTTCATCATGGTGTTTGATGGGTTTTGCAAAATCGCTTGACGAGATCAGCTGAATTTCATGTCTCAAAATAACATTTGTTTAAAAAAGTAGTTGTTAATTATTTACCTAATGCCGTTATTTCATAGTTTTAAAATCTGAATTAGAATGTGTGTCCAAACAGAATAGATTTCATATCTTAAAGAGGTAAATATTCTCTAAAACACTAGTTACAATTCAGTAGGTAACTTGAACATTTATGTAAAAACAGAACAACCAAGAAAACCTCTTTTTTGGATATATGGTGCAGCAATGACTTGGTTGCATTGAGTATCTCAGTAAATCACTAAAATGTTACACACTGATGCTAAATGCAATGGTTCACCTTTTAAGTTTAAACATTTTTCCTGTCCTCTGTTCCATCGTAAGTTAAAATGGGAACATGATGTCATCTCAGGAGCCTTTGCTTTAAAAATGAATGAGGTTATCTCTGTCCAGCTTTGGCATCTTTACAACACGAACCGAACGACAGACTGGTGACATATGCCAAGCGTCTGTGTACACCAGGGCTGTCTCTCCAGTAAACAAGTGTGGCTTCTGGAGCCTCAGCAAGTTAATGCTGAAAACAACGCACACGCTGCTTCATGCAAGTTCTTTAATTCCTACCGTAGCTGGATTTAAACAAAACAAAAAAAAGCTATTCAAATGTCATATGTGATGTCATTCCTACACTAGACATATGGCACAACCATCCTTCAGTAATAGATGGGTATTTGGACAGATGCTATAAAAGCTGTGATGATCATGACAGCATTCTGAAATGACCAGACTATTTTTATATTATATTCCTGATTAAAATGTTCAATATGCCTAATAAATCCATTTAACGAGAAGCACTTTGGATATGGGGATTTAAGGGGTAAATATAACTTGCCCAACCTCCTCCTCACACTGTGGTGTCACTTTTGCTGGAAGGGCATGGACGCCTCACTGCTGCTTACCTCTGACCTCAGCTGGCTCGGTCAGGCTGTGTGTTTAGGCCCAGCTTCTGGCCCACTTCAGCTGCACACAGCCCTGTGGTATGTTTTGGTTGGTAAGAATTTTGCTCTAATAAATGCCACAATAGAGTGTTAAAGCTATTTTCATCATGTGCCAGAGAACACAACCAGGTCATTAAAAAAAAAAAAAAACACCATCCAAAGTGTGTCAAGCAAAAATATATATAAACAAAACCTAATGTTTAACTATGACTGACTATTCAGAATAAAAATGCTATGTAATAAAATACACTACCAGTCAAATTTTGGACACGTCTTCAAATTGAATGTTTTTTCCTGATTTATTTTTAGATTGATATCTCTATTGTCTGCTACTTGTGCTCTGTAAGTAAGTTTTGGTCTTGCTTTCCTGGGATGGTCTTCATGAGCACTAGTTTCATCATGGTGCTTGACGGGTTTTGCAAACACACTTGACAAATACTGTTTTTGCAAGAACTATTCCAGAACAGATGACCTTCACATCTTAAAATAACAATGACTGTTGTTTTTACTTAATTACCTAATAAAATGTGTCATTTTATACTTTTGAAAAAAATCCTCACACATTTTAAAAATCGTCTCAAAGGAAAGCGATTTACACATGACAAACAAATATTCTCAGCTTACTGAAGTTCAACGCAAAGTTTAAATCAAACCTTTTCCTTTTACAGCATTAGCTAGGCTTACTTCATTCTTTTACGGATTCTTGATTGATTTTGTCTTAAGGGCCTTTGCATCACATATGCAGGGGGGGGGGGAGCAGTCTTAAAAGCACTTAAGAGCTGAGCTGAGGTTATCCTTTCTGTCCTTTACGCATCGATACATTTTGATCATCATATTTTTTCTCCCAATATACAGTTAAAGAAAAGGAGCCCCAAAAAAGTCAGTATCCAGAAGTTTTTTTACGTTTCCATGTAAGACGGCAGACTCAATAGCTTTGTTCCAGACAAATGACCAGACTGAGATGTCTGTTGTCAGTCTTAGACCAGGATGAGCAGGAGAGTGAGAGAGAGAGACAAACAACAATGTTGCCATGGTGAAATCACAGCCTTCTGTCACAGCGTGATAGCAGCCCCAATCACTTTCAGGCTGTCAGCTTAGAATGGCTATTATCATGAGTAACTATGGCTTTACTAAAGGTTTCAGACCAACACAATGACACTCATGGGTACAAATCTAAGAAGCAATTTCTCATGAATCAGTATATATTCAGCAATTACACTTTTTTATGAAATACATGTTAGCTTCAATAGTACAAAAATAAATGCCAATCTTTTCACCATTCCTCTGCAATACATGGAACTACCAAAAAAGTCAAAATGTTAAACTACAGCTGTAGCAACTACTGCTCCATCATGTGACTTACCAGCCGTTCCATCTCCTGCTCCCTGAGGCGCTCCTCACGCTGGCGCCGATGGTATTCCAATAACTCATCTTCATTGTCGCTGATCTCCGTGATGCTGTTCTTGCGCTCTCTCATGCCC
This sequence comes from Dolichallabes microphthalmus, assembly GCA_026413445.1. NCBI lineage: Eukaryota > Metazoa > Chordata > Actinopteri > Siluriformes > Clariidae > Dolichallabes > Dolichallabes microphthalmus. The sequence continues at coordinate 8,721,200 of JAOTQY010000050.1, forward strand.
GGGTGGCCGATCCGCAATTCTCTGTGCCCTGCTGACATCTTCCTGTGGGTCCTAGGACTAGCTAAGGGTGAAGAACCAGAGAGGGAGCCTAGGCTGATGGCAGGAGACAGAGTGTTCCCAAAGCTTCCTTTGCGTCCACCACCATCTGCTAGCCCAGATGTAGGCGAAGGGCTGCGGGCACGCGACAGTCGGGGACTGTATAGCTCCTGAGAGGGGGAGGAAGCCTTGCGTCTGTGTCTGGGACTCTCTGGTACTATCTTGGCAGCTTGGCTATCTGAAGACCAGGTTGTGAATGTTCCTGGAAGCGCCCCTGGCAGCACTGGAACTCCTCTACGTGCCAGGGAGGGGCTGAGAGGGGGCAGATCCCTCACGTTGCTGCCACAGCCAGCTTCTAGATTCCTGCGGGCCAGCCGAGGACTCTCCTGAGGTTGAAGTGAGTGGGACTGTGGCTGTCCACCCTGGATTATGTGAACAATTGGGTCCAGTGGGGGCTGGAATGCCCGAGGAGGAGGAGAGAGGAGTTGGGAGGGGCTTGAAGTGAATGAGCAATCTGATTGAGACTGATCATGAAATGAGCTGGATTGATGATCTTGCAGACTGCTGTTCATTTTCACCCTGGGACTACAAGGAGGGGATGAAGATGACGTGGTGGTGAATTTAGAAGTCGGTTTGGAACTGGGTGGCACTGATAGCTTAATAGATTGTGTATCACTAAATACTGAAGATACTGTGACAGAAGGCAACATAGGGGGCAGTCGGGGGCTGTCCGGAGACTTCCCCACTGGGCTATCCTGACTCAGGCCCCTGCGGGCTGGTTTAGGGCTTGGCGGAGCTTCCAGAAGAGCCTTTCTCTGGAGCCGAGGGCTCTCGGGCACCTTCGGGTAAGGCAACATAGTTCGGGGCTGATGTACGGGTGGCTGACTCGTGTAATTGTAACTAGAAGACCTGACCGGTACTGGAGGAAGAGAAGGAATCTGGTCTTGGCAACCACTCGGTGAGGGGCTGTTGAAGCTCCCACTACTTGCAGCGGAAGGTGAGGATAGAGGAGAGAAGGCCGGAGAGGTGTTTTCATAACTGGAGCCCACTGACATAGCACCAGGGCTCGTGGGGGGTGAGAGAAGATAGCGTCCACCTCCATTTAACAAGGGGGACAACGGGGACTGAGCGGCAGGAGGACCCAATGGCTTGCTGGGCTCACAGGAGGAGGAAGAGGGTGGGGGATCATCCATGACTAAGGAGTCCATAATGTCCTGAAGGTCCTTTTCAATGGAACTGACAATAGCACTGTGCTCAGGGCGCACTCTCTCGTTACGTGATGAGTGAAGGTCAGGTTCTCCTGACTGGTGGTTCCCATTTACCAGGCTCTCTGAGTCTGCGAGAAACAAAGGGACAGTAAGAATAATGAACAGAAAAAGCATAATTTTACATAAGTCTGATTAGATTGATAAAGTGGCAGGCAAAAGTTTGGATGCCTACTCTAATTCCATGGTCTGTCCTGATTTCCTGAGTTGTAAAACAATGCTGAAAGCATTCAAAATATGCAATAATCTAAGTTGAACAGCTGATATTGAGAAAAACATTACATTTGAAGGTGTGCCCAAACTTTTGTCTGGTCCGATAGATAGATAGATAGATAGATAGATAGATAGATAGATAGAGAGTGTAATCATGACATATTTTCAGAAGAACAGAAATCATTTACAGATAGATGACACTCACAAGCTTTACTCATACCAAGCACCTTAGTGTTAACACAAGTTAGTTACACAGTTCTGATGATTCTCAAACCAACATAACAGTCAATCTTAACCAGCTGCCATTAAATACTCTGGAATAACCCCTACATCAGTAGAAAGTAACATATCTCTCAATCAGTAATCCGCTGAAAAATAGATTAACATCATACATGAACCAGTGCACAAAAATAATTAGGTACATTAATGAAATGAATCAAATCACATTAATGACACGTGTATTTGAAGAAACGAAGTGAACAAAGGATGTACGTTACAGTTTAGGAAACGATTCAATGCATGTGGTTGATGTTTATGGCATAAAGCATTTTATTTTAAATAAAACGCTTTAGGGATTGACAGCATCTCAGTGCATCTGTCGGATTCCGCATCATCCTGATCTCAGGTCAGGGTAGAAATGAAAGCGTGACGGGAAGAATGTGCACTTACATAACGACAGGTCTGCAGCAGAACCGATCCGCGCTGTTTAAATGATCAAGGCCGCGCGCTGCCGCTCCGATGCCCGGCGCTCGGGACTAACTACAGCCGGCTGCCCTGCCCTGTCCACGGTCCTGATGTGCGGCGGTGTTTCCCTCACACACACCTGCTTTCCGGCAACCCCGCCTCCGTACACTATGATTGGTTGGTAGTATCGCGAATCCCGATTCAACATTGGCCGATAGGTCTTCTCAATCTGGCTCTGGCCTCGAAGAATCACGAGCCTTCCGCCGATTGGAATAACGGTGCTCAGGAGGCGGGACTTGCGGGCAAGGGGGCGGAGAGAAAAGCTGTGTGATGTGATGTGACGACCTGCTGCTGCGCGCGAGGAGGAAGAAAACATCCGACTCCTGTCTCTTAAAGGGCCACACTCGTTTTCTTTTCATCATGCTTCCTTTCTCTACCCTCTGCACTCACTCACTGTACAATGTCGTCAAAACTCCAGTGCAACGGAGTTTGTCACGTACTTTTTATTATATACTATATTGTTTATCATACAAGATAGAGACTACAGATTGTTTTTATTGTATTTACATAAACTGTGTCACTGTCATACAGTATGGTTTCATGTGCAGTGCCCTAATTCTAAAGTAACTACATCAAAAGAACAAGACTACACTGAACCTCTAGGATTTTTTTATAAACTGGAAATAAGATAATGATGTCACCGCAGTCAACAATAATTCAATATCTTGCATATGGAGTACTCCAGATAAGTACTGCACAGTCTTGAAAACATGTGTTTAGATATATGCCAATGTATTTGATCCAATATGGTGCGGTACAGAAAATGAATGAATGAATGGGACTTCAGGATTTACACAAACCCTCTTGAGTCTCTAGAGTGCAAAACTCTCATTAAATAAAACATTCTAAGAAATGCTGAAATCCAGGTAAATATTTATGAGATTCACTCAAGATCTCTCTCACTCTCTTATCTTGTATAGGATCACATGGCAGGTTATGGAGCCTATCCCTGGGAACTCGGAGCACAAGGCATAAGACAGGATACAATCTAGACGAGGAGCCAGGCCATAGCAGGGCATCAGCATGCACAGTCACACAGTTGCTCACACAATACTGACAATTTAGAAGCAGCAATTAGCCTAATCAGCATGTGATTGGACTGTGGGAGGAAACCAGAGTGCTGGTTTCCTGCAGAACACAACACACCCAAACCTGAGGCGGAATCGAACACTCGACCCTGGAGATGCGAGAGGCCATGGTGCTAAACTGTGATTATTAATTCATCACACTGTTATCCAGTACAAATAATTTTATCAGCAATAGTAGAGTGCCAAATATAATTAGTTTCTGAACTAGCCTAAGACTTTGTATATCTTATTTCCAACATCTGTCTGTGATGAGAGGAATAAATTTGACTTAAATTTTCAAGGTTGACAGGTCTGTATGACAAACTCAAAAACTAACCCAAAACCAATCCAGTACTAAAACTAAAAATATACCCTGAACAGAATTGAAGCGCAACAAATTGACTGTCGTCATTTCAATGGTTTACATTTTGGACATTCACCAAAGTCCTGGGTTTTCTATACTGTAACCTAGATTCACATAACAGGGAATACCTACTGAAATTATTTTTTTAAAAATTCCTGCACACAATAAAACACACTGAAACAGGAAAACACCCCAGTCATTTCCTGCACATACTACCATTCAAAAGTTTGGAAATGCTCTTTCATGATTTTTATAAGACATTCAAAATATGCAATAATCTCCTTGAACTTTATTACCTAATGCCATAGGGGTTATTTCATAGTTTTTATTAATCCAATTAATCCAAACTTGTGACTGGTAATGCATTCAGGTCACAGTGCAATTTTTTTTTCTAATTTACACAATTTATGGATTCAAATACAAACGTGTAGTTCTAAAGTAGCCCACCAAGAATCACAGCTGACAAACCAGACTTTCAAAGAACTAGGCATCAATGTCAAGAGCTGTATGGTCTTTACACATTCACAATGGAAATTATATTATATAAATGTTATTTCCAATCGAACGATTTACCGATTTCTGATTGGACAAAAAAGAATTTGGTGCATGTGGTTGAACCATCTATGAGCCAACATTGTGGGGGATATACCCCACACCCAATATCCTATTATTTCCTAATTTGCTCAGTACTGATTTGTCTGAAACCATCATGTCATACTGAACCATTTTCAAAACGTTCGTTATGAGTATTCTATAATGAAATTGTCTTTATTCAGCTCTGTGTCAGTTGCACTTTGTCCTTCTGGATTTTTGAACGCTGGATGAAACAGAAGTTCATTATCAGTCTAGGAAATGCAACAGACCAGATATGTTTACAGGCGATGTGGTCCAGTAGGAAATGTCAGGACATAACAGGAGGCAGATTGTAGGCAGATTGGAGATTAGTTTGAGATGCTTTCCTGCAACACAGCAGCCTCTGTACCTCTGGGACTGGGAGAGGCTAAATGCCTGGAATAAGAGCCCTTTTAAAAAAAAATAAATAAATAAAAAAAAAACCTCCATAGTGTGACTCGAGGGTACATTTCACACTGTGTGTGTCTGGAAGTAGAAAACTGCACCCGAACGATCCACATGGTTTCTCCCTGCTCCCTGCTGTGGCATGCAAGGTTGCTCCACCTACCTGTTTATGACTTGTGTTAGGAGGAGAAATTAATTTGCCATAGCAACCAGTGTAGTCAGGACAAGTCTCGTTTGAGATTGCCCTAGTATGCTAGGTGCCTCCAGGAATCAGGGGTTGTGATCATCTTGATCGTCAAGGAATCATCATCTTGTGATGACTGTATGTTGTCCAAGACAGAATGACTAATAAGCCATGTTTACCTATTCGTACACTTTTTTTTTTACTTCCTGCCTGTGTGTATTCCTTATAGAGATGGAGGGGATCGATTTAGTTACATATTACTATTGTTTTGTGTGGCAGTTTTTTGACGCCAATCAAAAATTTTTTTACTGACACCAATTTTTTAAATACTTTTTTAATTTATACGTTTGCATTTGAGATTGAGGAATTGTGCTGTTCCTCTATAATCCTACAGATGGCGTGCTCTAAACTGTTCACATATTGGTTGAGCATCCTGTGTGGTAAGAGCAAATTATGTGTTTAAGAAGTTTAATGCAATCAAAATTATATATATATATAAAAAATTAAGATATTTATAAATTCGTAAGATTTACAGAATTTATGGCCATTATACATTTATTGCATTATACATATGGCCGTTTATGGAACATTTATGGACATAATACATTTGAACATTCATACACATTTGCACTCACCCTGGACATTTCTATTACATTGCACTTTTGCATGTTGCATTTTGCACACTTATTTCATTACATCTTCAGATACATGCATATTTACACATTCTCGGGACATTTCCACAAGTTTGTCCATTTTGTCTACATTTTGTACAGCTAAGTTGTTTTTTTTTTACTTTATATTTTGATAAATTTTTTTCTATAGCTAAGTTTTTCTATATTTTATTCTCATTTTATTCCATAATTTGTTTCTTATTGATAATCTTGCTTTTAAGGTCACGAGCATTTCACTGTATATCATACTGTGAATAACTGTGTATGTGACAAATAAAATTTGAAACAATTTGAATTGGCGCACAGGTATCATAATATTGTATCTGGTAATTCCTGTCCCTAATTACTAATGATAAAAACTGTGACAAAACCAGATAAAAATGGCTACTGTTCAGCTAGACATTTAGTCCCATCACCAAATCTCATATCAATGGTTAGCAACTGGAAGTTTGTTTTCAGGAAGTTTGATGGGTTCGTTATGGAGCTGGTATAGTGGGACAAGTCCTTCTTGCATGATTTTCATTGTTCATTGATTCATTTGATTTCCTTCCTCTTTTCCGGGTGGGGTCGCACCAACAGCAGGCTGAAAAGGTCAGCCAAGATGCCTCTATCCCAAGTCACAGATTTCAACCCCTCATGGGGAATCCCCAAACGCTCCTAAGCATACTTCGAGATCTAAACTTATCAGCCGCTCCAGGGTTTGCCCCGGGTTGGTGTCTAGTAGCTGATACAGGCGTGATAGATCTTTAACAGAGACTGACTAGAGGGCATTCTTGTGAGTTGACAAAAGCATCTAAGCTGTCTCTGATAGACTGAGAGAAGCAATGACTCCACTAGAGGCTCACCCATTTTGTAGAGCTTCTCACCGTACGATTGAAGATAAACCCAACAACACTCTGGAGAAATCTCATTTCCATGGACCATGCTCACAAATTTAATCTTTCAATTACTATACCCATAGGTAAGGACAGGGACATACACAGACCACTACATAGAAAGCCTCTCCACAAAATGGAGTTCCTGCTTCATCATCAACACAGAACGTTACAGCAACTATATCCAAAAGTACTTTGAGTTTATGTTTATATTCATTTCTTCACCGCCGATCACCTAAAATCAGCACAGTTTTCCCCCAAAAGAGAGCCATGGTCCCTGTCTTATGGTGCAGATTTTTATCCTAAATGCTTCACAGAGTAGTGAGAGTTTCGAGAATGAGTCAGAGGTTCACTTTATTAAATGCACTGGCTGATTTATTTTCAGGAAATGTCTAAAAAATTCTTCATTAAAATGAGTTATTTCTGTTTGAATCTGTTTTCGGAAAAATTAAATAGCTGAAAAGCTCTCCAGGCATCAAACTCCACACTAGTGGGACTGTACCGTCTACAACAGTTTATCACAATACAACATTAACTGTATATTAAAATTGCGAATAAAAATCGCAGCTGAATTTCATTTCAAATATTTAAATAAATGGACAAATGGGGGAAAAAAAAGAATAAACTTACCCTCACCTTCACATCTGGCCTAAACCGTTATTCACCTCAACACAGTCAGAGTGTTATATACACCCTTTAGGCAATATGCTATATGGCCAAAAGTTTTTGGGCACCTTAACTAGATCACTCAGATGTGGTTGATTCACTTTCCTTTATAAATAACCTGCACTTTCCTAGAAAGGCTTTCCCACTTTTTTTTTAAGTGAGGCTGTGACGATTTGTGATCAAACAGTTTGGGGAAGAAGCACCCATGATGTCATCTGTGATGTAATGTTTGGCTGCATAACATTTATATACCAAAAGCATGTTGGGAAAAATATTGTCTTTGATGTGAAGGAGATGATGATGCATTACCTCGAGAGGTGCTAGATCTGTGCTGTCCTTCTGGCCTCATGCTCTTCATTCTGAATGCCTCCTCGGGATGGTTGAAGCGGAAGAAGGACGACTGACCAAAACACAGCATACAACCTGTACAGACGTTAAATCAGTGTTCAAGAGTTGTGTAACACAATGGTTGTATAACACCAATTTTTTTTCTATATTCCTTTCTTTCTTGCAGTGTATGTGCAGAACATTCTGCTCTCCTCCAATTAGCTTGTGGTAAACCGAAGATCATGGTTATGCAACAGACACAGGATGACACATGATGCAGGAAGAATGCAGGGTGCAGATTGCTATAACCACAGGCTGTATAGTTAAGAGGGTGGGGATTTTGGACATACAATGAGTTAGGCTTCATGACTACACAGATAATTACTTCCCATTTGGATTGGTTTACCCAGAGATATGGTGCTCTGCTCTAAACCATGTTCTTACACAAGAAAAAAACCACCCATGTGCCAAACTGATCATAATAAAGCAGATTTTTTTACTGATTGCACAGTAAATACTAATCACAATGAAAATTATAAGCCTTCCTGTTTCCTTAAGTGAACCCATCCCCTTTCTGGTGAAACTACCTGCGCCTCAATATACTTTTTAGTCTTTCAGGTGCCAGCTTTAGGGGGCGCCACAGCCGCTCATCTGATCTGCATAGTTGATTTGGCACAGATTTTACACTGGATGCCACCCTTTCCATTTTACCCAGGCTTGGGATAGGCACTGAGAATGTATTGACTCGTGTACTGATTGTGCAGAATAACAGAACATAGTTATGAGAGTAGAAACTACATCTATTTCTCTATATAATTCCCTGATTCACGAATGCACTCATCCTAGCATTTCACTAGGGATTTGGTAGAAAGTTCTCGCAGTACGTCGGAGCTACAAACGAACTGTTTGCTTCATGTATGAAACACTGGCCTCCCAGGAACTCCTTTAACATTTGGAAACCACTTGGGGCGAGGTAAGAAATATATAGAACATATATATAGAATATAGAAGTTATCTTTCGGTTTTTAAGGATGAGGTGTTCCACTGGCTGAACGTCCACGAGAACAGCATCAGTGGGCTGTGAGCCACTTCAGCTGGGATCATCATTCATGGACGTACGGCCTTCTTTAAAATGTTTGCACCGTTCACATGTTTTTACTGCAGCTAAAAGTCTCATCACCAGCCCGTACCTGAAGTCTTCTGTAAATGTCAATCAGTTTTATGACATTCACAAGAAATTCCATCACAGTTTGACTTGAACGCCCTCCATACATACAGTATGCCTCATGTTTTGCCTTTTTAGATCAAAGAATTGTTCTGAGCTGGAAAAAAAAAGTTTTGTTGGTATTTGAATATTCCAGGTCAGGATTTATTTTGTCTTCCATCTTAAAGCGTTGAAACATTTTACATGTGAACGTTGCTCTCACAAATACTCGTCACTAAAATTCCTGCTGGAGTTGGTTGCTTTTAGCAGTGCGGTGCGAGAGGTACATCTTGTGTGCATGGAAGATTTGCTATCATGGTTAGACAGAGAGGGATGGGAACATTCAGTGCCATCATTCACTGCAGAGTCGGCCCTCTAGAATGCCTCTTGGCTTGCTGAGTGAGGAGAAAAATACAACAAGACATGCCTTGTTTTTGTCTGTTGTTTTCGCCACCACTTATCTCGCTGCTTCCTGAGGCACAGCACACACACACACATTTTACCATGTGTTGCTTTTATTTGTATGCATAACTACTGGAGACATTTACCACACATAAAAAAAGAGACAAAAGAACTGAATGAGGTGTTTATAATCTTATTATGTGGGATGGAATTAGCGCACACATTGAGGAGGGGAATTCATTGACAAGGCACACTAAGCTGAAAGTGTGTGGGGGGGCCCCCTTATGGAAAGTTTCTCCAACAAAAAAAAGCAGATGTTCAATGAATAGACAGTGGCAGATGCGCTTTTTCTTTTTTTGTTCCAGATGGATGGAAGAACATTTCCATTTAAATCCCTGAGTGGAAAACAAACACACAGGTAACAATGGTTTTCATTACTCACAGAAACCACGAACATGCATGAAGTCAGTTATATCAACAATATTTTTATTATTAGAGTAATATTTAACATTTAGAAGGATTCAGTGCCTGTCTGTTCAGGAGGCATAACCCTGGGAAGTTTGTCTCTACTTGTCTAATACAGAAGACTAATTATGAGCAACCGGCTAAAGAACTCGATATGTGTTAACATGAATCACAGAGATCTGGAGTCATGCTTCACAAGCTGAATACTTTTCAAAACCCATGTCCTCAGGGTGCAGCTTTACAAAAGTTTAAACTGGAGAGGGTTCGAATTTCAAATAAAAATCAACTTGGGTAATATTAATTATGTTATCAACTGTCTTTACAATCGTGGTGAGTAATGGTGATTCCACCCTCGCATACACTTCCTGAAAATATTGTGCTGTAATAAGAATATTACACAAACTTCCTATGACTGTACTCGACATAACGTTGATAATAGCAGCAGCTATACCGACATCTGCTTTACATGATAAAGAGCTTTTATGTTCACACGGAAACACATTTAAGTGAGAGCTACGTCCTCACAGCTGAGCTCCTCCACTCAAGTGTCACAGCTGAATGCAGGATGAGTCAGCAAATCTGTACCGAGCCCCAACACACACACACACACACACACAGAGAGAACACCACAGCTTACTCAGCACAGCAAGGAAAACAGCAGCGTGCTGTGAATCCAACTGGGCTCATCAGCCAGGAGGATACAACAGTAAATCCCTGTCTGACTGGCAATCTGAAAATAAACCAAACTCAACAAAAGCAAGGTTCTGTGTTACCGCATGACTTCCCCAGGGATTCACTCTGAAAAACAGCAGACTCCCAGACAGACAGGGAACAGCAGGTGATCAGATGCGCTCTTTATTTATGTCTTTTAAATTATTTTAATTACCAAGGAGCAAAGGTATTCCTGGAGTAAAGGAAATGATTCACACGACTACTGATGCAGTTATAAGCAATATTCACATGTGGGGAAAGTGTCAAATGGAGTTCTTTTTTCAGTTCAAACTAAGCAATCATCAAAAACTACAGAATACAATAAGGTTAAAGGATGTACCAAAACATTATAATTATTGGCTTGCTATTTATTGACGTTGTTATTGACGTGAATCACAAACCAGTGTGTTAGCTAACACGTCCACCCGTTTAAGAAGCTTGAAAAAGGAGACAGAAGAATCAGCAGCCCACAAAGGCCAAGTAGGTAGGATTCGCTGCCCAGTTTCTCACTTTGGTGTGCTGACCAGTCAGCACCTTCACAATGATCTGCCTGGTCGTTTTTGGTAAATTTTAACTGGTGGAAAAGTGACATTGTAAACTCTTATGTTTACATTAGAAATTCAATGCACTTTTTGCGAGATCATCTAAAATGTAACAAGTCTCTGTTTAAAATGTAATGAGTAAAAGTACAGGGTCTTTCATCAGAAAATGTAGTGAGCAAAAATAAAAAGTATGACAAAAAATTAATTCTCAAGTAAATTACAGATACACACAAAAAAAAATATGTACAGTACAGTAACTAAAGATTTGTTCTTCATTAACTGCCAAATCTGGCCAGATGTTAGGTCTTTTTTTTTTTTTTAACATGGCTGATTGTTCCCAATGTGAAAGGAATGCACTTTGCTAATGAATTTACACAGCACAGTACTGAGGATCATTAATCTAAAAGAACCCAAAGTGATTTGAGCGGAGAGAGTGGTAAGAGAGTCGAATAGACTCATGAATTATTCGTGCTGCAATAGATGCGATTTATTCCCCTGCGATCATATATTAGAGTCAACTGAAAGCACTCGGGCATCGGCTATAAACCAGCACCATGGCTGCTGTGTTAAATTCTTAAACACTTACTCGCAGCATATTGTAATTACACTTAAATGCCCACAGACGAAGTAATGATTTTATTCATTCAACAAATTAAAGACTTATGCACACAATTTTTACTCGCTCTATGATTATGCCACTTATAGAAGCTCAAGAAGGGGTATATCTCGGGGTTATAAATAGACAGTTCGCCTGTTTCCTGGGGTTTGTTTATAGATAGCAAGCCTCTGCCAGGCATTATGGATCATTTTACTGCAGATATTTTTGTTCCAATGGAAGGCTATGTTGTTATGTCAGTTTCCTGTTGCAGAGTCATGCTCATTTTGCTGTGTGGGATAACTCTCACTCACACACACACACAGATCTCTCTATACCCAATTAAAGCAAACAATTCTGTATAGTTCTGAAATACCATATGAAGAACCATCACTACAGGTTTTCTGGTTTACAGAACAATTCAAAACCTGGTTCACTGATTATGCGGAAGGAAATCATCTTCATTTCATCAATATTCTATATGCAATCATTCAAGATCTGTCACGATTCTACACATGGTGCGCAAGAAAAATTACGCATTTTGTCATCTCTGTTCAATGACTTGAATGACTGAATTCCTCTGCAATGCAACATTCTTCAATGGGGGATGACGTTCTGACAAAGTATGACTAAAAGCCATTTTGTAATCTGATTTCATCAAGTGGTGAGTCAAAAGGATGCGAACCAGCCAGCAAATACTTCAAAAGGAAATCGAACTTCAGACGTTTTCAAGTCAGACCACATACTTACCTCTTGCTTCTAGTAATAATGAAGCAGCTTTTAGTTATATACGAGGGGTGTTTAAGTCAAACCAGGGCTTTAAATGGAATTTCTTGCGGATGAAGAGTAAAACCGATCAACATTTACAGAAGAATTTAAGCACAGTACTGGTGCAAACGTTTTCAAGAAGGCCATACATCCGCAAATGACAATCCTGGCCGAGCTGGCTCAGAGCCCATTGTGTTCCTGTGAAGAGTGTTCAAGTGGAACACCTGATCCTGGAACATCAATGGATAACACGACTTCCACAGTACAGGAACTTGGCTGGGAGTTATTGCTCCTGTGAGGTTAGCATTTCCGCTATGAAGCAGGTAGTCCAATCATAGCTTCAGTGCACTAAGAAAACTTTCTACTGTGATGGTACTCAAGCACTAGTGAAACAACCATAAGTGCATTGGTGTAGCTGGGGATTATATAGAGAAATAAAGGTCAGTTTGCATGCTCTCCCCGTGCTTGGTGGGTTTCATCCGGTTACGCCGGTTTCCTCCTACAGTCCAAAGATGTGCGGATTAGGTTAATTGGCGTTCCCAAATTGCCCATAGTGTGTGAATGAGAGCGGCGTGTGTGTGTGTGTGTGTGTGTGTGTGTGTGTGTGTGTGCGTGCCCTGCGATGGACTGGCACCCTGTACAGGGTCTACCCCACCTCAAGCCATATACAAGAAAGCAGTATATATGATGAATAGGCGCGATAAAATAATATTTTAATGTGTGCCTTAGTAGGCAGCACAGTGGTGTAGTGGTTAGCACTGTCGCCTTGCACCTCCAGGGTCCGGGTTCGATTCCCGGCCAGGCTCGAGTCCCGTCTCTGTGTATATGGAGTTTGCATGTTATCCCCGCTAACTGCCGTTCCCAAGTTGCCCGTAGTATGTGTGTGTGCCCTGTGATGGATTGGCACCCTGTCCAGGGTGTACCATTTGAAATACCTTTATGTTTTTGCACCTGAGAAAAGGCTTTAAAATAAGAATGTGTGGCACTGCAACGCACTTAATTCATCTCAGTCAACTTTAAGCTAGTCCTTGTATTGTGAATAATGAAAATGTTTATTTTTGATAAAATGCTGTTTGCATTAAAAAAATAAAAGCAGAATTTTCTAAAAAGAAAACCAATGAATCTTTGTTTCTCTTATAGATTTTGCATTGCTGTTTAATTAAGCAAAAGTACACTTTATCCAATTACTTGATTAATCAATTAAATTTTTGGTAGAATACTCGATTACTAAAATATTTGATAGCTACAGCCCTAATGATGAGTGAGTGCATAAGTAAGTAATGTACATATTGTTATATCATCATGATGACTTGCACATTATTAAAACACATGGGACATAGATTAGAACATTGGATGTCTTTGGTCATTGCACTATAAAGTATTTACCGAGTGGAATCATATTTTGAAAACACATATTGGGCTTGTTCAGTTCTACTATTTAATGTCTAATATGAGACATTCACCTAAACAGTTAAATAACACATTCGAACACAGCTAGAAACCTTGTGTTTGATGCAATGGATTTTGTAAATGAGGCCACAATGTTATGTTTAAGACCACATGAAGTCTCAAAGCTTGTACACAGACACACACACACAGTGAACTCCGAGGTCAGGTCAAAATATGGTGACACATCCATAGAGGACATAGACAATGGTTAAACACAGGATTTGGCTACAAGTTGGATTCCTCTGTAGCTACCACATACTAAAGTCAGAAATAAGTAGAAAAGTTCAAAAGTAGAATGCAGATAAGATGACAATGGTACAAATTATGCCCCCCTGAAAAAAACAGCCCCCAGTGATCCCAACTCAGGTCTCAAATACCTAGACCCATTAATTACAAAAATAGTATGTGTGAAAAGTTATGGAACTGTACCTCAAGGAGTTAACAGGAGTTAGTGGCACTTACATTGACCAGGAATAGCAGTGTAACAGTATACAAGCGCTCATGAGCATGCTAAAGTGACCGTTCACTCTGCCATAGAGACCAGCAAGGACCAGATTTATAATCACCCTCTCCGGAAGTGTTATTCTAAGATTGAGGCCATGCATCGTGGATAATATTGATTTTATTATTTTTTTTTAAGTGTAATAATGAAGACTCCTGAATAAAAACACCACAGCGCAGACGTGCTTTTAACACTATAGGATTTCATTAAACCCAAATGATTAAAACATCATAATTTATGTATTTAGTACTTTTACACTTGACAGAATTAGTTAAACAGTGTAGTAATTAATTCTGCATTTTAGTTACAGTATAAAGCTGCAGCACTGGATGCCTGCTGTCTGTAGCACAAAATAAAGAGTTCATTAATTATTTAAATACTAAAACAAAGTTGAAAGAATTAACTACACACTGTTACATCTAGAAATTATATATTTTTTAAATTCTGTTGAATTCATCAAGATCACAAATTATCCATATAAGCTGACTAAAAAGCACTTGACATTTGAAAACACTTTAGTTTGTTTAATGTGAAAATGTCACTCTATAATCATGCTTTGATTCTTATCACGTGATCCAGAGATGCAGGGTCGATTCTGTATTTTAACAGTGACATATCGCACGTGCAGGTATCAGCCGGAAAACTGTAGGTAATTAATTCAACACTGTTCGATAAAGGATCATGAAAGATACGAGTCTGAAACCCATCCAAGCGTGAATACATGTCTAAATTTCACTTCATGTACACTTACTTCTAAATCCACATGATCTCCAGCGCGCAGTAAATCAATGCAGCCAGGCCCTTTAAAAAACAAGCCACGTTTCCCCGGTAGGAGCGTGCAGTGCAGTGCAGTGCAGTCAAGTGACGCCGGCTGGATCTGCTTTCTCTTCTCCTGCCCTGAGGTAATCCTTTGTTAGCGGTTCGACATTCTTCCCAGCTCCCTGTCTAACGAGGGCAAAGCTTCATGAATCTTCAGGGTTTCGTGATAGGAGCATGGCAGTCTTAGGACGTCTTAGAGGATGTTTTCCAGTGACAGTAATAACAGCTGCTGCTTTGATTGTGGAAGTCTGTGTAATTTTATCTGGCGAGGTGCTGTGTATGTCTACAGCGTTGTGTAAAGACATAGGTAGTAAGAGATGAACAGCTGCTGTCTCCGGCAGTTGAGCAAACTCCTCTCCTCGTCAATGAAAGGAGGGAGAGTGTTTCCACTCACACTGAGTTAAAGAGTCTTTCAGCAGCGGAATTTCAGACTGAGCCCCGCCCACTGTTACTGACCGACGGAGTCCCGTTGTAGCAACGCGCATGCGCGGAGTGTCGACCCACCCACGTTTTCCCAACATCCGGGTATTTTTGTTGTGGTTGGCAAAATTTTCCCTAAAACTTTTATTGTCTTATGTGCATAAATACGGAGCCCCTTTGCCTCATTTCCCCCGCTGTCATTTTTTTCCTCCATAGTTTTTTTTCCCCACCCATGTCCCTTTAGGGTCTCCGTACATAAATCTTAAATTCTAAGCAAAAAAAAGCAAATGATCTGTTTAAATAAAGTCAAAAGGCTTTCATGTTTCTAATATACTTCTATACTTGTGTCATACACTGTAAATCAACAAAACATCAGTGTAAACGCAAATAATCCAGCAGTATTTAAACTTATACAGATGAATAAATTCTTTGCACTAAAATTTCACAATTTGCAAATTTCCTTGTGAATTGTAAAAAATTAAATTTCACTATGAGCCTGCACAATAATACAATTATCCAAACACACTTATACTTTATATGTTCATGCCTCTATAAATCTCTTTACTACAACTTATTTAGGTTCACAAAGATGATTTTTTATAATTTTTTATCATTTTTATAATTTTTGATTACAAAGATCAGAAAGTTTATTTTTAGCCTGAGAGCATAAAAATTTCACAGCAACAATTAACTTTCTAGATCTCTCAGATGTTTCTACCAGACTCTTCTCAAGAATGTCATGACAATCGATCCTTACTTTACTGACTATAATGACCTTCAGGCTTTTGATCTTCAATAGCACATCCCTAGTTTCTCTGAAGGCTTGTGGTTAGATAGATCAATCCACTCCAGAAAAAAGTGCTGGTTCTGAATGGATTTTCCTTATGCTTTATTGCTTGAAGAAAAAAGAAATGACAATATCAGGTTTCAATTCAAAATTTGATTGTAGCTTGGCTAAAGTCTCGGTTTTATCATTTGTTATTTTAATATGAGCGTTACACATATTACCTTGCATTAACGTAATATAATATAATAATATGCCAATTCTACCTGAATATTGTACACCCCACAATGTTCATTACTAAAAATATCATGGTAATGCTCACACTGCATTTATACCTTCCTGAGGTCTGATTTTAGCACATCCAGCTAATCTTTTCACATTCTGATGACAATGAGCAGTGAAACATCTTCCGGTTTATAATATGAATACTTCTGAAAAACTTGTTGACTTCGGAGAGAAGCAGATGAAATCCCAGCAGAGAATCGAGGAGATGCAGAAGAAGGTTCAGGAGCTGAATCA
>JAOTQY010000050.1:8763660-8774376 GCA_026413445.1 Dolichallabes microphthalmus
AGCCTGGCCGGGGAATCGAACCCAGACCCTGGAGGTGCAAGGCGACAGTGCTAACCACTACACCACCGTGCCGCCTGTATTTTCTTCTATACCATCAAAACTGATTTATATTGCCTTTGGAGGTTAAGGGTATTTCTTAGGAAGCATGTCAGTCTGTATTTCACTTTGTCTCGGGCTCTTGACAAAAATTCTTTTTTTTTTCTCAGCTGGTGATTACTGCTTCTATTCTAGGTTTGTAGCCTGATTTACTCTAATTTCAAAACATTTGTTCAGCTGACCTTATTATTAAATAGCTTAAGAGAATAATAACCTAATTGCTCTCTCTCTCTCTCTCTCTCTCTCTCTCAAGTACACATTGTTCTGGATGGTCTGATATTGATATCCTACACATCATGCATAAAATGGTCATATCCTAAAACTCATACCTGAACAATGAATATCCATGACACAACCTTACTTTCATGGTTATTCTTCCTTTGCTTTCTTTCTCAGTAAGGTTTTGTCGTCCTGTTATCTCCTTTCATACTGTAACCTCTGGCCTTCTCCTTCTAAATTTGGAGATTCATAGTATTAATTTACATCTGAATTTATTTGACCATTGTAAAAATTTCTATTGCTTAAAGTGCTCACTCACTTACTCACTCATTGTCTATACTGCATTATCCTCTCTGCAGGGTCACATACAGTAGGAGCCAACCCTAGGAGACATAGGGCACGAGGAGGGGTACACCCTGGGTGGGGTGCCAGTTCATTAGTGCTACTGACACCTGGCATAAATATAGAAAGAATTTTCAGTAGCCAAGTCTGATATTATTACCATATTATTTAATTAAAAATGTTTTAGTATTAATGTATGCATTTACAATTGTACTGTATCAATCACATTGACTACTGTAAACAGCTTTATTGAAAATCTTTCATATTTAAAGAGAGCTCAACATAATGAACACTGACCTAGGGACAAACCAAAAACTGCTCAGAGGTCAGTTGCGAACCAGTCATTAATGCTAATTGGATCGTTTTTAAATGTAAGTTCTTCCCTAGACTTACACCACGCTAGCAGGCTACATTCTGCCACCAAAATGATCAATATGTGCCCATAACCATATGACAACTGTGTGGGATATAAAAGCAATACAAAACAAAAACAAAAAAAAATGCAACTTTCTGAATTTACAATGGTTTTGAACATCACTGATTTGGGTGCTACAGATTTTGTACTGGATTTGGTCATATCAAATATATAATCGATTTCTTTTTCTAGAGTGCTGCTTAAAAACTGGTAGCCATTCAGATGAGATGGTATACTTTCAGAGATTAAAAGTTCCTGTTCACTCTGCACCTCCCACTAGGGAAAGTGATGTATATATTAGACAGCGAGTACAAGAAGTGCTAACAGAGGGCCATCTCAGTAGAAATCACTCTACCCCATACTTGCTCTATGATTGTTCTGATTATGAGTTTAGAGGGACAGTAGAAAGGACAGTTGCTGATACAATTCTGTGTTAATCAGTCGCATTTAAGGTGTCAGTATTCAGTAAGAGTCTACATCTTTCTGTTCTCCAATCGCAAATCTGTGTTGTTGTTGATCTTTCGGCTGCTCCCGGCAAGGGGTCGCCACAGCGGAATATCCAGTCCGCACAACAACTTGGCACAGGTTTTACGCCGGATGACCTTCCTGATGCAACCCTCCCATTTTATCCGGGCTTGGGACCGGCACTGTATAGTTTGTTCAATTTCGTGTATATTTAAGAGTTGTCGGTTTTTCAATGCATATTCTTGACTTGACATTTTGATTGTTTGAGATTAGATCATTATTTTATGCTGCCCTGCTTTAACATATTCTACGTCACAACCCACTCCTGGGATTTTAATACTAAAAAGCCTCAAGACCACAGCTGATGGAGAGCTGGTGACTTTTAAATTAATGTATTTACAAATTAAACAAGGACTATTATGGTACTCCTTTGTACAATGTCAAATGCTGAAGTCTTGAGGGAGATTTTAATTTCTTTACAAATTCTGCATATTCTTTCTCTAATTAATTACTCGAGTCCCCAAACAAACAACTTTTAGTGAATAGCTTAAAATGTTTTAAAATTAATGTTTCATTTTTAAATTTGGGGTCTAGGCATAACATATATTGAACCCAGTTGGGTTTTATTGTACGTTTGAGCTTGGATCTGATACTTGATACAGTGTGATGTTAAAAAAAGTTGTTTAAAATTTGTGATCATTGCTCTGCAAGTTTATGACACAGCATTTATTGGTTAGAACATAATTTTATTTTGGACAACAAACAACATACAAGCCATTTTATTCATTATTATTAATGATAATTTAACATGTAATTTAAAAGCAAATTAAAACACACATGTACGCATGATGACCATAGTCTGGGCATTTAATTTAAGTGACAGCACATAAAGAAAGTTGAAACACATATATTATATTATGTTATGGGTTTAGTTTTTTTAGTCCTTTGTCAGCATAAAACACTAACATTAATGACTGCCCTTTTACAGAAGGATCTCTTCAGTTGATCACACATAGAACCCTTTTTTCATACAAGTGTGTAGAGACTCTAATTTGCGGTCTGTCTATTCAAAACAAGTGTCGGTATTTTTGAGGAGCGCGATTCTCAGCAAGAACCGACTCTTTAATCTTCGTAACCATCTTCACTCTGAAGCTCCACAGAATCCGGAATCGATTCGTTTCTCCTCGGTTGACTCCCAGCCGGAGCCGAAAGGCAGCTACAGAGTTTGTCCCTGTGGCCGCCATTAAAGGATACAGACCCATGTAGCTATTCAAACAGAAAAAAACAGCAAGACATTGATGAGAAAGCGGACAATGTTTCGCGTTTTAGACGATTTCGCGTTCCGGCTTTTAACTGATATTTAATGGGCATTTTCTAATGTTAACACCTTCTTGTGAAGACCGTGAAAATAGTAGGGATTTTTTTTGTAACGGAACACTTTTTTTTACTGGACTTGACTGCCAATCGGTTAGCCACCAGCTAGCTAACGTTAGCTAGCTTGTTAGCTAACGCTAGGCTAGCCGTCCAGATACTCTGATGCTAAGTGAGGGGGGAGGGGGAATTACCTCGAACAAATTGATTTACATTGTTTTTATAAAAAATCTTCTTCTTTTTTTTACAGATAGAAAACGGAACGGTATTTCGCAGAGCCGGGGTACTGTTTTAGCACGGCTTAGATTTGTTTCCCATAGCGGCTAAGTAACTAAGCGAATGTTGGCGAGTTCAACAAGAGACTGGAGGATTTGAATAGTTAGCTCGCTAGCAGCTAAACTTGCCCGAGACGCGTCTTGACGGCTGATTTGTTTGCGGAGCTGCTCTGCTGGAGTTTTATTCTCAGCCAGCCCACAAACCTCTCGAACACACTCCTAAAGAAAATATCTTCCTTTGCTGTGAAATGATGGCGAGATTGGCTTCACCCTGAAGATGAGTTCTTGTTTTGTACCCAACGGGGCGAGCCTGGAGGACTGCCACTCCAACCTATTTTGTCTGGTAAGAGATTTAACCGAGCTAAAGCTAAACTGCGGCTAAAGCCAATTCCAGCTAGCTGGCCAGCTACTCAAGACTAGCTTACTCGAAGTAGCGGCCCAGGCCTGTTGAGCTACTCGGTGCTGTCTGAACGAGTCAATAATGTGGTTTGGATTGAAAATAAAACACACATGTTTGTACAGGTTGCATTCGCATTATATCCTTGTGTTTCTTGTTTTTTTATTTAGAAGTTTAAAGATAATCGTTTATATTGCGTGTAAAGTTAGCACAGCTAATCTAGCTGTTGCTAGTATCTCGGTAGTAAACAATGTCACAACTATCTGGAGTTACAAGTTGAAGGTTGCAATTACTCCTAAAAAACGATCTGATAGAGTGATAAGAATAATATATGCATGTTAGAAATTAATATTAAACCAGATGATTATGTAATATATGTTTATATGTGGATTTATATCAACTTGGCTAGTTATCTTTCCTGTTAAAATCTAAATGCACGGCTTTTAAGATATGAATGCTACTATAAAATCCGATTTCACTTCAGATATTGTTAAACATTCACCAAAAATGCATGTAATGAAAGCTTACTATTGGGTTAGGGAAAGTATTTTGATGTTAATCCTCAAATCAACGCTCGTAAGCGAGCTAGCATAACTAGCCATCAATCAGAAATAACACGACCAAGGCCTACATATGTATTCTCTGCTCTCCTAACATGATCAGCTATATATGACTTTTTTTTTCATCTTTCACGTTTACATTGTGATTAAGCAGCATTTGAAACTTGCATCACAGCAAGTTTCTTCTCTGTGTATTGCTCTCGTCTTTCAAAGTTAGGTAGTGACCTCTGCACTGCTCAACATAACACCGATATGATCTGATTACTCTGTTGATATTTACATCCCTTCCCAAATAGAAAAGAAATGCACTCTTGCCCAGAGAGCTGAGTATTTCCTGGAGATAATTGAAAACCTTTCCAGTCAGATGTGCTTGTATAACTGGATTTAGGCCCTGGCAGGCAGTGGTATGATGCTATGGGTTTCAGGAAAGTGCAGTCATTCTAATCATAGGGCTATTTTTTTTTCTCTGTGCAATCTTCTGCCTATTTTTATATTCCTAAATATTCATGTTGAACTGACCATGCACAGCGTGCATGTTTGCTAATAGTACAGTGTGAACTGGGAACACATACTCGTAGATATCAGGCGCGTGTGCATTGAACATGTTCCTGCATAGTACTCTTGAAGAGTTTTCAGGATGTGTTATAATAATATTAATACTTGCAGCAAATCGGCTATGTTGACTAACTGTACACTTTTGTGTCTCTGACCTCAGGCTGACCTCACAGGCATAAAATGGAAATGCTTTGTATGGCAAGGCCCCACATCTTCACCCATCGTCTTTCCCGTGACTGAAGAGGACCCCATCCTGTGCAGCTTCAGCCGGTGCCTGAAGGCAGACGTGTTGAGTGTGTGGCGGCGGCACCAGACCCCTGGACGCCGTGAGCTCTGGCTCTTTTGGTGGGGAGATGATCCCAACTTCGCCGAGCTCATCCACCACGAACTTTCAAGTAGGTTCTCAAACTTTTTGCATATCACAACTTAACTTGCAACATCTTGCATTAAGAAAAGAACACCCACCTCACTACTTGACTGTCCATTATATTCTTGTTGAAATTAAAAAATTTATGCCATTATGAATTTTCTTCAATTCATTTTTTTTGTGTGTTTGAAAGAATATGATGGTGAATATTGTAATGATTTAAAAACTGTCAATTAAATGTAAATATTAAAGATTTAAAATATTTTTTTCATCTTTAAATTTAGCCGTAATGAGAACCTCATGAGAAAATCATGTGATTTGCATTGTATTCCACGGGAGGGGGTCAGTAATATGCACTAGTGAACGTTAAAGCAGCCACATGATGTACAAGTCTGCAGTTGCAATCTGTGAAGTGCTCTGCATCAAGCTTAGCTTGTGGAAATAGCTTGTGGGTGTTTGCACTCACTTGCTAGCAGGATCATGTTTCTCATTGCAGCTGGGCCCAGTGCACAGTGACACGATTAGAAATGAAGAACCTACAGATGCTGAGAGAAGCTCTTAGTAACTGCTACAGACGCTCTTAAACACTTGTAATTCTGCATCCACTTATTTGTGAACACATGGGGGCGTTGTACTTGGGCGGTTCCATAGGTGTCTGCCTTGCATGTAACTGGGATATGTCCACTAGGGGGGGGGGGGCAGAATCAAGTTTCACATTTCATTACAGAGCACACTGAGAGAAGAATAAAGTGTTGTGAGAGATTTTGCTGTGGATCCCTACTACTTGTGGGTTTTAAATTACTAATAGCCATGCTACTAGATATTAAATATGACCATATTGTTGAGACAGAGGTTGGGATTTTTCCAAATAATCTTTAAAAAGAAAGATGAGCCTAGATATTATATGTTAGTAGAGAATTTGTCACTTAAGCATTTATATTAATAGGAATTATTATTTTATGAAGTAATAGCCAGCTGCAGCCCTGCAGTTCCCAAACATCAGCTTGGCCAAATAAAGCAATATGCTTAGTTATGTGTGGGCATGCTTTCTGCCTGACAAACAGAGCACCCCCACTCTTTTTGTGTGTGTGTGTGTGTGAGTGAGTGAGTGAGTGAGTGAGAGAGAGAGAGAGAGCGCGCATGTTCTTAGTAGCACTTTCCAGATGCTTGGTGGTCATTATAGAACTTGGTTGCCAGTTAGGTTAAACAACTGGATGGGGAAAAAAAAGAAAAGTTAAAAAAACAGTGTTGAGCGCATTACAGTTATGCAGAACCATGAGCTATGCAGAACAATGAGTAAAGGAGAGTTTAAAGATGTTTAAGCAGTAAAATCAATCCAGTATCTTTAAAAAGCCCCGGTTAAATTTGAAAAAAGTGGGATGAGTTAATCACACACAAGCTAGTTGACTCAGTGTGTACTGTAGATGCTTATAGTGAGCCGTCAGGATTTGAACATTGCACGTGTCAGCCTCTTGGTGCACGTCTTACCTGGTATGCTTACACATAATCCTTCCCTCTCTCTCTGTTCTCACAAATGCTCTTAAATTAAGAAGAATAAACCAGCATTAAATAAAGTATTAATGTTTTTAGTGTTCTTTGCATCTCTGAAGTCTACTACAGGACAGTGTTATTAGAAATAAAATGTTGATTTTTGTTTCCAGATTATTATTTTTTTCCATGGTGTTTGTCAAGTAAATTTACAAAACCTAAGACCCTTGGGGCTATATGGTGAATATGATTAATAGATTCTGGAACGGCAACAATATTGGCGCACCTGGTGTTTTCGTTCATCCGGATCTTGACAAGTGTACGTGATTGAATGTTTTGGAGGTTTTCAAGTAGCGTTCTACTTTTCACACTCCTCGTCTTGATGAGAATTGCAGAGATGTTCACCATGTGTTCACACTAGCAGGTGTTGAAGTGACATATGGCCATACCTTTCCTGTGAGTTTGCTTCACAGCACTGCGATCCTGGGGAAAAACACTCAATATTTAATTACATAATGCTGTTCAAATTGGATATAGTAGGAGAAAATAGTAGTCCAAATAATTGTCTGAAGTTCTCTAGTCATCTACTCGCTTAACGTTCCAGACTAGGCTTTTATTGGAATAATCGCATTCTGCAGTATTTTATTTATTGTCTTTAACCTTACTTTGAGATTTTTGCAGTTCTAAAAGGTACATTAGAAAAGTTAGAAGTTATAATTTCTCAAGGTAAGGTCTTGAACATTATGGCGGTTTCGACATTTAAATGTGTCACACCCATGTCCCCAGGAATAAAATGACTTAGCAGGTACGTCTAAATACAAACAAGCTTTCCGTACCAGATGTCTGTTTTCCAAACGATTTTCTTATACGACTTTCCGTCACAAAAGAACTTTTTTGAAATTATGTCTTACATAATTTTTCGGGTTGTTTGTACAAGTAAGTTGACGTTTCCATTTTTAAGTCTGGAGATGCATGTTTTGCCTCACAACAAAATCACTGTACATAGCGGGGCCCCCGGACAAAAAAAATCTATATAGTTGTTGCTGGGTGCAGCTGTGTTGACTTGATGGCACTCTGTAATCAGGATAGGAATTTGGACTGAATAAACGCACACTGAATTCTCAGTTGTGGTGGCATTTTATGTCACGAAAGACGTGATCCCTTTTTAGTCTGAGGAGCGTTGACCAAGTTTTGCACAAATAGCATCATCTATAGAAAATAGGTCAATGGATGTTTTTTTTTTAATGTATAAATATATCTTTTATCTGAAAGAATAATTGTTTTAGACCGTTTGCTATAAATGGTGCTGTTATTTTTACACCTATATAGTCCATTTCAATAAACAATGTAAGCCTTTTTTGAACTTAATAAATTCCCTATTTTTTTTCCAATTTCAAAATATGAACTAAAGAACTGTAACCAAGAATCCCTTATAAATTTGGGGGGAAATGATAAAAAAAAAAATAGAAAAAAAGGTATTTTTGTCCAGACCCAATATAATTAGAATTATAAGTTAAAAAAAAAAAAAAATTATGAATAATTATACAGATCAAATGTTAGTGTAACAGTGCTAATAGTCACTCAGAGTTTGCAAATGATTGGAGAAACAGACATTAAGCTTGTGGACTTTCTTCCGTTAGGTAACGAAGACGGCGTGTGGGAAAGCGGTTTGACATACGAGTGCCGCACGCTGCTCTTCAAAGCCATCCACAACCTGCTGGAGCGCTGCCTCATGAACCGCTGCTTTGTGCGCATTGGCAAGTGGTTTGTCAAACCCTATGAGAAAGATGAGAAGCCCATTAACAAGAGGTAACGCATCTCCTTATGAATACTGTTTGTTTATTTGTTTACCTCCTCCCTCCTCCTACACCAACAAACAGTGATGTAACTGCATGCCATAGGCTGCTGTATTAAGCATTACGACCACAGAAGTCAAATTGTGTTAAGCTGCTAACACAAAAGGGTGAAGTTTCTCATCTGGAAGCCATATATTTTTCGGTATCACTGCTGTGATCACTTATTGTGTTTGTCTTGGGTTTCTACTGGACTTTTCAGCAGAATCATCTGTTTTTGGTATGTGAAGTGCATGGAATCTGTTAAATCCTGGTAAATTAGCTGGGGAAACAGGGTTCAGCGTACGGTCTGAATCATCGAGAGGTAATTTGCTCCCTCAAGACTGAGCTGTTGTGCTGTGTTTACTGTTTTGACAATGTGTCAAAAATAGCCCCTTGGCTTCCTGCTCAGCTCTGGGTGTACTAAATGGGAGACAGTGGCTCTGCATGCACTGGAAAATTTGACTGATTTTACCTGTTTTGTTTTTAACAAGTTGTTTTTTATTTATCTTTTAAAATTAACCACATAAGCTTTAAAAAGCTACACACATTTGTTTGTAACATTGGTGCATTTATTTACCCTGGAGTAAGAAGTCGGATGTTTTTAGAATGATCTCCTCTAGTACCTCAGGCTGATCATTTGAAGTGGTTTGGTTTTCTCGGATAGACGACGAACAGATGACATAGTGATGTCAGGCTGTGTTAAACACCACAGGGCTATGCGCAGGCTTAGAAGTGCCATCTGTTGGTGTGGAGTTTGATGGTGGGTTGGTAGTGTGCCTTAATGACACTCCACTGAGTGCTCAGCAGTCGTAGTGGGAATGTGCACACTTTCTCAATTCAGCATAATCTCCCTGCTCTCATTACCTGTGAGATGTGATTCATGGTCTTTTTGTCTTTTTTCTGTAAACAAGGTGATTTACAGAGAAAATAAGCCTTTCTTGAACTGTGCGTTTTTTTTTTTTGTTTGTTTGTTTTTTTGCATTTAACTTTAAACATTACGAATCCTTCTCGTGTGTAAAATAGGTTGTGACTGAGGGGTAAGAATCGTGTAACTGCAGTTGTTGTGCCCCAGGCTGTTTAGCCTAATAAGATCAAAGTGATTGCAATACAGTAATACGGGCTGAGGCTTACAGAGGTTTAGGGACAGTCTTCTGGCATATTGTAACTTAAATTCTTTGTGGGTTTTTTTGTCTTTTGATAACATTAAAGCTGTGATTTCTCGAAACAGCACCAGAAAACAAGAAGGTCTTTGTGTTCTTGGAAGTCTCCCAGATCACCATAAACAAAATTGTGGTTTGGATAGCACATTTTCATAACGCAGGCTTCTGTGGTGTGACAAAGGTCTCTATTGCAAGATGGATTATCAGTTTGTTGTACAATTTTAACCTGAATTAATTCCTCAGTTTAACTTCAGTTACAAACCTGAAAATCATGCCAGTCTCTGGGGATTTATGAGAACCTCCTATAAATGCTAAGAAACTATAAAGATTTTTATTTGTATAATCAGGGGTTTGATTATAATGGCCAATTTGTTCAGGTTGTAATTTGTTTGTCACTCAGTTATTTCTACAAGTTGTCTGCATGCATTGACTCCAGCTGTTGCGCCTTACATTCTCACTGTGGCTGTAAAGTTATCTGTTCTGATTCTAATATTTCGTTGTCTGTTTCTTAAAAGTGAGCATCTATCCTGTTCCTTCACCTTCTTCTTGCATGGAGATAACAATGTGTGTACCAGTGTGGAGATCAACCAGCATCAGCCTGTCTACCTGCTGAGTGAGGAGCACCTGACACAGGCCCAGCACAGCAGCAGCCCAGTGCAAGGTGAGATCATGCATTTCAGCTCAGCAGTGCGATGCCGGACAACACATTTCTGCTCAGCAAGTCAGCTTAAGCTGGGGGCTTTTTTTTTTTTTTTTTTTCTTGGGCAGACCCTTTACAGTGTTAAAAATTTTTAGTGTTTGGGCTGTGCATGAGAATCACAGGAAGTAATAGATAAGCTATTTATACCACATTGTTTTATAATATACTAAAGTAAGATATAAATATTGCTGGCTTCACTCTTCTAAACTAAGTTCATCCTTGTAACTTATTGACTTGGTGAAAGTTCCACAGCAAAGTAAACTGTTAAATTTTAAACCACTATTTCTTGATTGATTGCCTCACATGTAGGGCGTAAAAACACTGGTTGCGTATCAAAAATTAATTTTGGTTGGGAGCTGTATTTCTGTGTTCAGTCCATACAACGATTAATTATTGGGGTAGCTCAGTGGTTAAGGCATTGGACTACGGTTCGGAAGATCCCAGGTTCAAACCCCACAACCACCAAGTTGC
>JAOTQY010000050.1:8780022-8796108 GCA_026413445.1 Dolichallabes microphthalmus
CTCCCCCCCACACACACACACACACACACACACACACACAGGCACAAAAACCAGAAGCAACGTACAAGTAACACTCCTGGACTTCCCCTCCCTTCTGGCCAACCCTCTCAACTCCCCTCCAAATACAAAGTGGCAGAGAAGCCAGAGAAAGCAGAGAAACAGCAGAAGAGGCCACAAACACCCTTCCATCATCGCAGCTCTGTGGGTGAGGATTTGACCCTGGAGCCAGATGAGAGAGGCAGCCATTACCGTGCACTTCACCATGGGGATGTTGATTCGAGCAAAACTCAAACCCTGCACACGACATCCAGGGACATGGTTGTCTCGCCTCAGCCTCCACCGCTCAGCCCACACCTCTGTGAGCGAGAGGAAGAGACACCAGCAGAGCTGAAACGTTCTTCCACCCCTCTTCAACAGTTCTACCCTCCCTCTTCCGATACCTGCCTTTTGCCTTCGAAAAGCCCTGATCGTGCTTCCTTTGAACCTATAGCCTCAGACTATACTCCAGCTTACCCAGAATCTATGGAGCCCACAGTGTATGTCGGCTCAGCCATCAGCCCCAATGAGGACACAAGCCACAACCCCTGGAGGTACTTTAAACTTCCTGGCAAAAGAAACATGGACCTACAGCCTCCTCAGCTTCCTGTGGACAAACTGAAGCAGGACAACCTGGATAGTGCTGTTTCTGTTACAGAGTAAGCACAAACTTATTCACAACTGAAGTTTTGATATGCTTCTCTCCATGATGTTCATTACTTTGGATTGCTAGCAAGTATCCCAGTCTTTTAAGTCATATTATTGACAAATTGTGTGTGCTATCACATATTAATACACTAGACACAATTTGTGTCTGCTATAATGTTATTATAAGTAGCTGCCAACCTTATATGGATTTGACATGTTCTAGAAAAAATACATTTACAGCCTAATTTTCTGACATGTTTGCTTTGGTTCACAGGATGATGGCTTCCTCTGCAACCCTGAAGGTGGCTGAAGATAGGGTGAAGATGTACATTCAGAAGAAGAACCAGTATCTGTTAGTATCTGTGTGTGATGGAGAACAGGAGCTGGATTCAGATCCCTATGCTTTTGTGGAGGGAGACGAGGAATTCTCTTTTACGGATAAAGAGAAGAGGCCAGGAGCAGAACCTGCGAAGAGAAACAAAGTCAGTCACACAACTTTGTAGATACTAGATACTTTTCATTCAGTATCACACATCACAAATATTTCTGTTTATACATACAGCCAGATATAAAAAAAAACTGATGTCCTGGCATTCAGGGACTTTCTTTTAATTCTTCTTTGCCTTTACATGGTTTCCTTACTTGATGCCATTACTTGTCTTCAGTTTAAATCCAGAATTTGCAGTCCATTCATCTCAGATTTGAATAGTCATATATGGTAATATATTTGGGTGTAGGCAGTCTTGAGCCTTTTAATCTTGCTAGGTCTGGGGGATATTACAATTCTTATCCAAGTTACAAGAATCAAACATAAACATTTTTTTAAACACACTGGAGAGCGATCTTACCTAAGCATCACACCTGATTTGTCACTTGAACATGAGGGATGTTGGGCCAGCTGTATTTACAAAACAGGCCACTAAAACAGTAAATAAGGCAGTGGAAGTGAAGTTAAACTACACAGGGTTACAATTTACTTTTACATTTAATTTATTGTACAACTGATGGTGAGTTAACTGTCTTGTATAGTTAACTAGTTAATTGTCTCCCACCACACAGTTGAACGATAAAATACTTTTTCTTTGTAGAGAGGGAGGGAGATCAGTCGCATTTGTAGTTAAACTACACTTAAATTTGACTCCATTGGTTTTTTCCTTTTCAAAGCTCAACCACTAACCAGACAAACCTCAGTCTGATATGTGGTAAGTGTCTTCATTTGGGCAGGCATGGAGGAAAGATTGCAGCACTGAATCATTTACTCTGTGCTAAAAATACTGCATGGCAATGTGTTAGCAGTGAGACCAATATGGCATGATGCACTGAGGAAGGTGACAAGTGGCAGTGTGATGTTTCAGTGCATTTTAATGTACTTAAATGCATTTGTAAAACAGATGCAACAGGGCACATGTGCTGTTGATTTATGCCAACTCAACATTTGATCATTATAAAGTGATTACTGACAATATTAACATCAAGTGAGGTATGAAAAAACAAACTTCGACAGGTTTATTTTTTGGACATGAACATTAATTGCACTAATCGAAGCTGTTCAACAGTGTACTTTAGTTGGCAAATGATAGGAAATATCTAGTTATCGAAATGTGACTAAAAAGTAGATCACAGGTGGAGGTGACAGATACGGGTTTTCCAATTTCATATCTTTGTCCATTTTGCATTTTTGCCTAATGCTTTTCCTGTGAATAAAAGGAACAAACAAGTGGGACAAAATGCAGTATGTCCTGTTCCATCTTCCTTTATGTCATAAAATTAAAGAAAGCATAATTTCTATGGAACAATTGATTGACACTGCCTGACTTCAGTACAACGTCATACCTAATATGTTTATTCAAATGCACAGCTCTAAGCAGGCTGTAACCCACGACTGTAACTAGATTTCAAAAACACCCAAAGAAAATTGTTTACAGTGACTGTATTGTTCATTGATTTTAATTTTACTCTTTTAGAGGGATGATGGTAGTACATCTTCGACTGATGGTGCGTAAGCTTTTCTTTTTGTGTAACTTGAAATTTTAACGTTTTACAATTTAAATCATGATTTATTCATGTTTTTACTCTTCCAATATTTGTAAGCTTTCGACTACATTTGATTGCTTTTGTTCGTCACCACAGACGCACACGGCTCAGCCTGCAGTAAACCTCTTCCATCCACCAGCCTAATACATGAGACCGACCTGGCTGTGTCAATAAACGATCTGGATAATATCTTCAACTCTGATGAAGATGAGCTTACGGTGAGTAGGTCCCCTTGCATGTCTCTTGTGAACCAAAGCTTTCTTCACCCAGTTTGACTTTTCAGATCTGTTAAACATTATTAAACATTAAACCTTCTATTAAACATTCAGATTGCCCTTGCTTTGATAATCAACCCTTCTTATAAGTATCTGCAATAGTGCAAGTTCTATTATGCACCACTATATTACAAACCCTACATGGTGTCATGGCAGTGTCACACAGTTGAGCACTTGTTTTCTTTGCTTTTGTTATTTCCAGCAGCCTGGAGCCAGGAAAACTGGTAGTGGAGCTGAGGAGAAATTTGGTGGCAAAGAGCCCAAACCAGCAGCGGCAGACACTCTGTCATGTTTAAGTATGTCTATTAGATGATTGTTGTATTCATGGTCTGCTTTTAAAATAATTACTGTTTATATGAATAATATTTTTTTGGGGGGGTTTGTCTGTCTAGGTGCTGCAGATTTACACCAGATGTTTCCCACACCTCCATCTCTTGAGCCACACATCATGGGATACTCCCCCATGAACGTGGGTAGCAAGGAGTGTGGATCTATGGAAACTGGGCCAGGTTTCACTCTGGTAGATGGGCCGTTGCTCAGTGGTCCTTTTAAGGTGGAGGTTGAGGAAAGCCTCTGTAGCCCCAAGCCTTCTGAGATCAAGGTGAAGACAACTGGTGACAAACTGAAAACACAGTTTATTGATAAATATTATAACAGATCATTCTGAAATTTTCTTTCCTTTTTTTTTTCTTTTTTTTCTTCAGGATTTCTCTTTTGTATTTAAGCCAGAGCCTAGTCAGGTTTTTGTGGGCAGCTCTCTGTATGCTCCTCTAAAGACTCTTCCTAGTCAATGCCTGATCTCCCTCAAGCTGCCGGAAGAGTGTGTGTACCGCCCCAGCTGGACTGTAGGCAAACTGGAAATGCTGCAGCCAGTGCCGGCCATGTCTTTCCTCGGCAAGGACAGGTAAAGAACTGTTCAGAAAACGTGAGAACAGTTAATTTATACTTCGTCAAAGTTGTTGTTTGATTTAAAAGTGGTAAGTGGTTGCATCTCCCTTGCCTCAGAGAAGCCACAAGTTAGCTCTTCAGTTGCACTAGTGGGAGGAAATGACCTAGAATGAATTGGGGTAGTAATTAAAAAAATGCAACCACCCAGCAGCCTTTTCAAGAGTTTTTTTTTTTTTTTACTTGTTATTAAGCCTGTGGATGTGATTATTGGCTTGTGTCTATTTTCACAGTAACATCCCTAGCGTGGGCAGTGCCATGGAGCTGCAGGACTACACACAAACGTACACCCCACAGACCCACACCCCCTTCCAGTCCAACAGTGCCCCTCCTAGCAACAGCGGTGCAGGTATCCTGCCATCACCTGCTACCCCTCGCTTTTCAGCACCCACACCTAGGACACCACGTACCCCCCGCACCCCACGTGGTCCCGCTAGTGCCCAGGGTTCGATGAAATACGACAACTCTGACCTGTATTCTCCTGCCTCCACCCCCTCCACCCTCAGGCCTCTCAGCTCGGTGGAACCGGCTACAGCACCTTCGGTGCCTGAGGCCCACAGCCTCTATGTCACTCTCATCCTTTCCGACTCAACCATGAACTTGTTTAAAGACTGTAATTTTGACAGTTGCTGTGTGTGTGTGTGCAACATGAACATCAAGGGTGCTGACGCAGGTGTTTACATTAGTGACGCAGGCCTGGATTCACAATATTCCAGTACAGAAACCTGCACCTGTGGCTTCAGTGCCGTCGTCAATCGCCGCTATGCAAACGGTGCCGGCCTCTTTCTTGAGGATGAGCTAGATGTTGTGGGCAGGGGCACAGATGCTGGCCGGGAGGCAGAAAAGCACCTGGAAGCACAACGTTGTGCTTCCTCGGTGCACCTTCAAGACGAGCTGCTCCTTCTGCTGCAGGAGCAGTGCTCCAATCCTTTTCCTGCTCTCTGCATGCCAGAGCCCAGAGTTGGCTTAGTACCACGGCCGCCTCGGCGTCTGGAGGAGAGGGACTACTGTAGCGACTGCTACCTGGCTCTGGAGCATGGCCGTCAATTTATGGACAACATGTCTGGAGGGAAAGTA
Source organism: Dolichallabes microphthalmus (assembly GCA_026413445.1). Lineage (NCBI taxonomy): Eukaryota > Metazoa > Chordata > Actinopteri > Siluriformes > Clariidae > Dolichallabes > Dolichallabes microphthalmus. The sequence continues at coordinate 8,785,038 of JAOTQY010000050.1, forward strand.
GATGAAACACTTGTCAAGAACTCGTGTTTGCACCCCTGGGCCAATCGCAACGGTAAGGCAAATAATAAAACAGTTTGCAAATAGTACCTTATAGGACTTTAACTTGGGCAATGTCTTGGACAGTAGTAGCTTATCCTAAATGCTAAAAATTCTGTTTATTATGAAGTGGTCTAAACTATTTTCTCTCCTTTCTCTTTCAGCTATGGATGTGAGCCTGCTGTTCTCTCAGGATGTGCTAAGGATGTTACTGTCTCTGCAGCCTGTGCTGCAGGACGCTATCCAAAAGAAGCGATCCGTTCGCTCCTGGGGCGTCCAGGGTCCACTTACTTGGCAGCAGTTCCACAAAATGGCTGGCAGGGGATCCTATGGTATGCTTAGTGGATATCACCACTTGTGCTTTCGTGACCAAAATCTGTAAGCTTAATTGACCCATTTCTCCAACTCTCCATTCAGGTACTGACGAATCTCCGGAGCCATTACCCATCCCGACTTTCCTAGTTGGTTATGAGTATGACTTTGTGGTTCTGTCACCTTTTGTCCTGCCCTACTGGGAGAAGCTGTTGCTGGACCCCTTTGGATCTCAGAGAGATGTTGCCTACGTGGTGGTGTGTCCTGACAACGAGACTCTGCTGTCTGGTGCTAAAACTTTCTTTAGGGACTTGACTGCCGTCTATGAGGTAAACACAGTGTAACATTTCTTGGATAACGATCAATTGCAGTTAGCATTTGTGGACCTGTTTTTAAAACATCATTTTATGTTTCTCATCTTGCAGGCATGTCGGCTTGGTCAGCACAAGCCCATCTGCAAGGCCCATGCTGATGGGATAGTAACAGTGAGTACTGCTGGCTTAAGACCTCAGGCAGAGCAACCACTCAGTGACTGGTTCTTCAAAATGTGCAACAGCATCAACAGTGACTTCGTAACGAAACTTAAACTCTACGCACAAGTGTGCCGGCATGACTTGGGTAAATTTCTTCTTTTTTTTCCGTCCATGTGTTTCACTTTGTATAGTTTCTCTTGTAGATGAATGAGGATCAAAATTATTATTGTACTTATTGCTCTCCCCCCCCCCCCTTCAGCTCCATACCTGGCAGCCCAGACTTTAGACAGCTCCTTGCTCTCTCAGCGGAATCCTTCGTCCTCATCTTCCTTTTCCTCCTCAATATCTTCACAACCTGTCAACTCCAGCAGCACCTCCACAGGCCCACAGAACACCTCCACTGCCACCAGCACCTCCACAGCCAGCAGTAACAGTAGCACCGCAGCACCCACCTCTACCACCTCCTCTAACTCTCAGGGTTTGGGAGGCTTAGGATCTAATAAGGCCAGTTCTCTTCCTCCCTTTGGAGTGCAAGGAATTCAGCATGCTGGAGCCCAGAACACCGGCACCATGGGCGACAACACATCAGCCACAAGCCAGCCACAGGCCCATCCTGAGCCCCCTGAGAGGTACACTATTTTTAAACTTAGAAACATTGCTGCTTAGACTACATCAATATCTGTAGTCCTCCAATTTATGTGGGCATTTTTTCCCCCCAGCACTATGGAGAGGGACAAAGTGGGTGTACCAACAGATGGAGACTCCCACGCTGTCAGCTATCCCCCTGCCATAGTGGTTTACATAGTGGACCCTTTTAGCTATGAGGAGACAAACAGAGGCTGCAACTCTAGTGTGTGGAGTCTAGGACTTCTCTACTGCTATATGGAAATGCTGCAGTTTTTGCCTCCACATATAAGGAATGCCGTGTCTGTGCAGGTAAGGTCAATATGTTGGTCTTTTTTGAGTTTGTTTTTACATTTCTGTTTTTTATTTTGTAACATTAATGGCATGCTGCATTGTTGTACAGGTGGTTCCCTGCCAGTATCTGCTGCAGCCGGTACGAAGTGAAGAGAGGCATATGTATTCCCAGCATTTGAAGTCCCTGGCTTTCTCTGTGTACACACAATGCAGGAGGCCTCTCCCAAACTCCACTAATGTCAAAACACTAACAGGTTTTGGCCCTGGACTTGCCATAGACACTGCATTACAGAGCTCTAAGGTACAATGTTGTTTTATAATTGATTACATTTGTCTTGGTCCTAACAGGGTCTTTATGTTTGTCTCCTGTAGTTGCTGTTATTAGGTGTGCATTATTAATCACATTTGTATCAGGCTCAAGATGTCTGGCTTCATCAATTATTTATTAAACATAATCAGTTAGATGATCGTCTCTCACTCTGTCACTTTTTCAGTTACATGTAACTGTCTATTTCATTCATTACTGTTCTGGCATTTGGTTCAACATTTATTTAGAGATTAATTGTCTTTAATATTAGCTATTTAGTTATTATAGATAAGTTTTTTTTTTCTATAGGATTATTAGCAGCAATGTTTTAGATAAGGTTTCAATTTACAGTGTCTAATAAAAAAAAGTTTTGTGTTAATTCAATGTGTTAAATCCATTAAGTTCCTAAACTGCTTTAGTAATGGATGCTAAATCATCTTAATTAGTAAAATTGCAAATGAATTAGTGCAATCATAAAACAAAGTATTGAGGTGTGTAATCCTTTTTGCCGTCATCCAGAGGGCAGAGTTTGTGCATCTCTACACACCCCCATTTGTACTGGCCCCAGTGAAGGACAAGCAGACGGAGCTGGGTGAGACCTTTGGTGAAGCAGCACAAAAACACAACGTCCTCTTTGTGGCCTACTGTTTGTCTCATGATCAACGCTGGCTGCTGGCCAGCTGCACCGACCAGTACGGAGAGCTGCTGGAGACTTGCATCATCAGCATAGATGTGCCCAACAGGTCAGTTGTTGAGCAACAGAATTTTTCTAGATTGGGATTTTCTTATAGATCATTTTATTTGAGAACTTTTCCTTCTCCCACAGAGCTCGGAGGAAAAAGGGTTCAGCCCGTCGACTTGGCCTTCAGAAGCTCTGGGAGTGGTGTGTGAGCCTGGTGCAGGTGACCTCGCTGCCTTGGCGAGTTGTAATCGGTCGACTTGGTAGAATGGGTCATGGAGAGTTGCAAGGTGGGCGACATTTTTATATTGCATATCTTATTTCTGTTTCAAATGGCATTGTTCATTCTTTAATTTGTGGGGTGCTTAATTTCTAACAGATTGGAGCATCCTGCTAAGTCGGCGTAACCTGCAGTCTCTGAGCCGTCGCTTGAAGGAGCTATGCAGGATGTGTGGCATCTCATCAGCAGACAGTCCCAGCATCCTTAGTGCCTGCTTAGTTGCCCTAGAGCCACAGGCAACATTTGTCATTATGCCAGGTGGGGAAATAAGTGTTTAATATCTTGCAAGCTTTCACAGTCAGACAGATTAAGACAAGCATAAATACCTCTTTGCAAATCCAGGTCAGGGACAACAACAATATCTAACGTTTATGTAAGAAAATCCAACAAAACTTGTATTCTTCTTTATAATCAGCTAATTAATTCTATATTACCATTAATGCTATTTCCAGGAATCTACAACCTAAAGGCCTCCATGAAAGCAAAGTGAATCTTTGCTATTAAACAATTTTTAAATTACGATTTGATTACTTCTTTGATCTAAATATTAATTATTCATAAAATGTCACCAACTCTCCATTTTCTCACTTGTAGACTCTGTATCTACTGGTTCCGTGTTTGGCCGCAGCACTGCTCTGAACATGCAGACATCACAGCTGAACACACCTCAGGACACGTCTTGCACCCACATACTGGTGTTCCCCACTTCCGCAGTGGTCCAGGTCATCGACACACCCTTCAATCCAATTCATGGTCAGTCTCGTACACCCTAATAGCCCTCAAATCCTTAACTTCCATTGTTCTTGTTCCATTACTTAATTCATCTCACCATGTCTTCTCAGATGCGTCAGATGCCATGGGTGGTATGGATGTAATTCTGGACCTGCTTGTTTCAGAGAACGACGTGGACCCTGATCTCATTAATATATTACCCAATTCTCCCACCACCTCCCCAGTGCACTCACCTGGCTCACACTACCCCCACGGAGGAGATGGCAGCAAGGTTAAATTCTTAACTTGTGTTACGAACAGTGTTTTTATTTGTCAAATTGTCTGTTATTAATTTGAATGGGTTGCTAACACTAACCTAAGCTCTAATGTTGTACACAATCAAAATCTGTTATTTCATCAGTTATGAAAAATTAATACGCTTCTAACAGAACAAGTCATCTTTCTTCATCAAATTAAGGAAAAAAAATTTGACTCTAAGCAGTACTGACAATGATTCATGCCTGAATTTCCATTTTAATTGAGTATTAGGGCATCAACAATTTTAAAATGTCAAGTAAGTGGTGTGTAAACAAATTTATTATGAGGAGGTATCTAATACTCCTGCGTGTTTTGATAACCGATTAAAGAAACGGGTTTCAGAAGTGCACTCTCTATAATCTTTGCAACAAAAACAAAATGAATGAGCTGTGAAGACTATTTTGCTCATGGACTTGTGTGTCTCTCTCGCAGGGCCAGAGCACTGACCGCATGGAGTCTCATGATGAAACTCCCAACATCCTGCAGCAGCCAATGGCACTGGGTTATTTTGTATCTACAGCCAAAGCAGGGCCGTTGCCTGACTGGTTTTGGTCCTCCTGCCCTCAGGCCAAGAACCAATGCCCACTGTTTTTAAAGGTTTGACATTATAAATCTGTCTCCTCTAATGTATGATTTAAGAATAGTGTAATAATGAAGTGTTAGCGTAAAGATGTTTACTAACAGAAAAGAGGCTTTACATTATTGAATATCAAATGTGGTAACCCTCAGACACTGCATTATGGTTAGACTTTCAAGGTGCTACCGTCTTTCTGGTTTGCTAATATGTCAAGGGGCACTGGTGGGTAGGCGTGTGTGTGTGTGTGACTAGTGATATTCTCCTTTCAGGCATCCTTGCACCTGCACGTGTCCTCCGTGCAGTCCGATGAGCTGCTGCACAGTAAACACTCCCACCCTCTTGATTCCAACCACACCTCAGATGTGCTCAGGTAAATTATATTCCTAATGTCATCATCGCTTAATTATCTCAGTCTTAACCTGCTTGTTTATTTCATAAATTAAATTCGAAGTATCTCTGATAATTCTAGTTTTTTATTTTAACGTGTTGTCTTTGGCACAATGAAATGTCAGAATGTGGAAATTTAGGAATGTTTTTTGTCCATATCAGAAAATTACTTTCTGACATTATGGTTTTTATGGTGCAAGTTGCGATCAAAGTATCCAGAGAAGGTTTCTGGACTCATGCTCCCCTCTGCTAAGAGGCGGGGGATATTGATGGATGAATTTGTAATTTCTTAATGAATCTTTGTGCATCATCTAAGCTTTATATTCGGGATCTGAGGCTAATGTTTAATTGGATTTTTTTTTTCTTTTGATGTATAGGTTTGTGCTGGAGCAGTATAATGCCCTCTCCTGGCTGACCTGTGACCCTGCCACGCAGGACCGCCGTTCTTGTCTCCCTGTGCACTTTGTCGTGCTTAACCAGATGTACAACTTCATCATGAACATGCTGTAGAATCAAGAGTTGCTGTGCTGCACTTCTGCTGCAGACCATAGCAAATAGGACACAGTCTGGACACATGGGACGTGCAGGGAAACATTAGCATTGCCAAGAGTCCATCTCAAAAACAACTGGAGCTAAAGGGACTAGTCTACTGAAATGTTCTTTTTAACGACCTGATATTTTGGTCTGGGTAAGGTCTTTTGCAAGTGAAATGCCTGCATATATCTTATTTATTGTATGTTTTTAAATGTGTAATTTCTTAATCTTTTATATATATAATATCTGAAGGTACACATCGCCTTCCTATAAAATTAAAAATGCTCTAACATGTATGTAATTGTCTTAATTGCAAGGCAAGAACTGACAAGTGTATTTGCAGTAGGTTGCTTTTAGAGAAGTATTTTCTGAGAGTGGACAGAATTTTTATTGCCATGATGTACAAATGAAGTATGCTGAAGCTGTTCTTAGCCTTGTGTGGTTGGAAACTGCAGGATAGGCTGTAGTTGCAGAATACCTGTACAGCGATTTAATGTGTTCAAATAAGAGAACAAGAGATACATTGTCAAATTATATATTTTATATCAGATTTAGAGAATTGTGTGTGTAAATATCTATATAAAATGTGTACATACAATCTTGTGCCGCTATGAATGGTGCAGCCAATTTTAGGAATAAAGTGCGTCAACCTGAAATTATTGTGGGTTTCATATTATAATTTTATTCTTTATCAATCTTTTGTTTTTGAGTGAATGTTGTTGCAGAATGACTCTTCTTTTTCTTTAGCATCAGACTTTTGTTGCAACTTCTAATGTACGTGAAATTCCACTTCTCATCCCTCCTGTAAATTGTTCTGTCATTATTGGTAACAAGCGCTGGTTGAGAGGTAAGAGCTAGGAAAGAGATCCTTCATGTTCAGTGTTCTGCAGAACGCGTCACAGTAGGTAATGCTTTAGGAGTAATTATGAGTAAGCGTGTTGGGAAATCTGCACTTAACTTGTTCACACCCCTGTAAAATGATATGCTGGGTGTTGAAGCTTTTATTATTAAGCAGCTGTTATCACCATCATGTGGTTCCTCATTCTCTAATGGCAAGAGCTGCAGCAAGTCCATAACTGAAGTAATGTGACTTTGCCTGGAGCGCCATTATTGCTCTCCATTACGATGCCTGAACCAATGAATCTCTTGATGCATTTTCTTTTACTGATATACTGCATATGGCCCTTTATGGCCCTCTGTGGGTTACTACCAGCATAAACTCACCAAGCCTTGCATTTTGTGTCTTGCTTATGTAGCAAGTATAGTAATTTTATGTTTAACTATGTAGTACTGCAGACCTTTGTGTCTAGTATGAAATCTTTATAGAGTAAAATACTGCACTTACATCCAAATCATCATGTGGGCCTCCTAAAAGGTGTGGTTATAGAGATTTTGGTGGAACATCCTGTTGAGCCTCCTATTCCAATTGTGGTCCCGATTCTTTTGCTAAAACATCTACCACTCATCTGGGAAGGTTTTTCACTAGATTTTCGAATGTGGTTTTCGGAATTTTCCATCTTTGGAAACGGCAATGTGTGAATGTAATCGTTTACGCCAATTATGTGAATGTTAATTTGTATGGTGTCAGTGTTTACATTTATGCCCAATTATGCTGAAATGGTAGGAATTGGACATTATGCCAAGAAGTTGTGTCCCAGATTGCACGATTTTATTAGGTCCCTGGTTAAAGACTTCTGAATCGGCTAATCAAATTTAAGTTTTTTGGAATAAAGTGACCGATACAATGGGTTGTAATGGCAGCAGCAATCTCATTTCCCCTCTCATCTAATCTGCAGTAAGCAGCACCAGTATATTATTCACAATCCTGATCATCTGTCATAAACTGTACCTGTTTCTCACTGGTTCATGCCTTAAGTTAGATGCTTGAATGAATCGTAAGTCACTATGTGATTTGCCAAACAAACAAAAAAAAACTCTAAAACTGGTGAGATATAGGGATAACTGACAATTAGTACCAAAAAAGTCCTTCAGGAAGCTTGGAGAACTATTCAAGACTACATTCTACAAACTGACTCTATATACACACATACATGTGCATCGTAATAAATTAGAATGTCATTGAAAAGCTGGTTTATTGCATTAATTCTATTCAAAAAGTGAAACAGATTAATTACACACAGACTGATATATTTCACGTGTTTCTTTTAATTTTGATGATTATGGCTTACAGCAAAATGAAAAAATTCACTGTCAAAGATTTGGACATTATTTAATAATAATAATAATAAAAAAAGATTAACAGAAATTGACTACTGAAACGTATGGACATGTACAGCGCTCAGTACTTGTTCGGGGCTCCCTTTGTATGAATTACTTCAGCAATGCAGCGTGGCATTGAGGTGTTCAGTCTGGCACTGCTGAAGTATTATGGAAGCCCAGGTTGCCGTGATAGCGGCCTTCAGCTGTTCTGCATTGTCGGGTCTGGTGTCTCACACCTTCCTTTTCACAATACCTCATAGATTCTCTATGAGATTTAGGTCGGGAGAGTTTGCTGGCCAATCAGGCACAGGCATACCATGGTTTAAACCAGGTCTTAGTACTTTTAAAATATACAGAATTTTTGGTTTTCATCAAAATTTTATGAAATAAACACATCAGTCAAAAAATATATTACTCTCTGTGTAATGAATCTGTACAGTGAGTTTCACTTTTTGTACTGAATTACTGAAATAAATCAACTTTTCAATTATATTCTAATTTATTGAGATGCATCAATACAGAGTCAGCCAAAACAATGTATACACACTTCAGGAAAAGATAAAAACTTGTATAAATATTTTAATACATTATGTATTGATATGATATTATGATAATATGATATTAATATATAAACAGATTCAAAGAAACGACAAATCCAGGATGATTATAGATATCATCCTATACAGACATCCTACAGATTCAGTCAAAATAAGTTATACACACTTCAGAAAAAGAAAAACTAAGATATTTAAAAACGTTTTTTTTTCTTGTTGTTGCTTTTTTTTAATCATAGAGATTTGTAGCGATTGACAATTTGACATCATACTGGATTTGTGGTTTCTTTGAAGCTGTTGTCGGACTATGATGAGGTCTGAAAGCTCTTACCTGCTCAGGAGCGGGTTTATTCAACATAGGCAAAATTAGACTGACCATTTTGGAGCATAATTGGGTTTGGGATTTAGGTGGGGGGGTCGGGGGTCAATCATTCATGTACTCTACCTTAGTTTTCTATCTTTAAAACAGCAATTGTCTGAAGTCCAAAATCCTAAGTCATGGGTGTCCAGGCTTGGTCCAGGCGTGCGCCTCAGTGTTTCCTGCTTTAACACACAATTCACCTCAAGAAGGGCTGTTTATTGTGTTATATATTGCATGAGCTGTATTAGAGAACTAAAAGCATTGATTAAAAATCTGTGCACTGACTATTAGAGAGTCAGCTGTGGTCACTGACAGCAGATGGCGCTCTTGTGCCTGCTTTAAATGTCAGTATGATTTATCAGTAGTCATCTTGTTAAAAAGGAAAATGTATAAATTTTTAAGAAATAAAACATCTTTGTTCATTTGTTAATTAATTCATTAATTTATTTAACTTTTACAAAATATCATAGAATCAATGGAATTTAACGGTGCACTTACGTGTGTCACATGCATAAAACGATGAATGAGAGAAATTATGCATTTGTTTGGTTATTGATTGCATAATTGAATTCTTAATTCCTCTTTCTATGAATAGTGTCAGTGTGTTTTTCGATACTCGGGTGGTTTTAGTAGTTGAGAGCAGCATTTTCAGACCTCAGACCTCTGACAGCTGAGCAGACCCGAGAGAGCGCAGTCCATCGACCGCATGTCACTCAAACCTCCGGCCTGCTGTTCGCACAGAAACTCGTTAGGCCTTTAATAGGCGGGTTCATGGCCTTGGCTCCGACCCCGGGGGAATATTACCTTTGGCTTCTCGCCGTGCCGTGGGCTTGGAGAATGGACTGATAGAGGAGAAGGAGTAATCCGACTCCTATAATTGCCTGTCTGGGCTGACATTTGTAGTTAGGGGAGAAGGGAGGGCCTCCCGGACCGCAGGGATAACAAAATCATTATCTGCGCGTAATGCTACTCTGCTACAGGGATATGTCTCGTAATTTAACGTTGAAAAAGGAGAAAAGAACATGTGACGCTAATGGATTATGTCGCACAGAAGCATCTGGCTCCCTGCAGTCCATAGCCTGTAGTCTATTCAGCCTCTTTATGAGCCTGTTATGAATGTATCTGATTGAGGGACTAATTTATCTCAGCCGAACAGATTCTTTCTAAAGAAACATTTTCGCTGCCCTGCGAAATGTAACCCGCTTCTCTTTTCCCGATTATCTGGAGAGGGAAGATGAGGAGGAGGGGGGGAAAAGCTTTTTCTTCACCCTTAAGCCATTGACTTAACATCTGGGTCGGTATTCATCGCGCATAAGCGACCTATGAATGGCCATGGCCCCTCTCTCTCTCTCTCTCTCTCTCATGTTACAAGCCCCCGCGCGACCTGGCGTTAAGTGGCTCAGGAAATTGCTCTGACTCCCCCACATCAGTCAGCCTATAATGGCGGCATCGTGTTGCCGGCGGAAAAAAAATGAATGGCAATAAAAAGGGGAGATGATAGCTGTCGAGGGTGAAGAGGGAAGTGGAGTTTTATTGAGCTTGGCTGCCTCTGGGTGGATGTGACCTGGCACGCTTCAGGCAGAAATGTGCTTTGAGCTGATAGATTAGGACAAAATGGCCGCAAAGCAGAGGCGCGGGAATTTAATGAATCGCCTACAAATTTTGTTCGCAGTGGGGGAGAAGCGGACTCGACAGTCACGCCTGTTTACGGGAGAGGATTATTAGACAACGTTTTTAATCACGTCTGGTTTCAGTGGCTTGTCCTGAATGTCGACAAGCATTTCCCCTGAAAGAAAATGGCCTACTTTCAAGATAGAATTGATTCAGGTCGATTCATGTTACAGACTAAAAAGCCTGAACCTTTAGACAGATCCTTTCTTAATCTTACCTCCATGTTCAAGTTCGATCCTTAAAAAGGAAAAAAATTAAATAAAGAAATGACTTGCATAAGTTTGATTATGAGTGAGTGATCCGATTAAATCTGATTTATCATAGTTTTTCTTTGAGAAGCAGGTCTGTTTTCACTTCAGTAGACAGTTTCCTACATGGCGGTGTCAGTGGCGTTTAGCCGTTGCTTGATCTCGACACAGAGTGGCCAATGCAGCAGCGCTTTAGTCCAAACTTCAGTCCCATCATTTTCAAATTGGAGTTCAGCCAAAGGGTTCATGTTTTCTTAATTTTTTGTAGTTTGAAATCACCTCATCAAAGTGATTAGGGTATATATGTTAAATAAATTATCATTATAAATCTGTTTTTGATGATGCCAATTGAATTGGTATAATCATACTCGATTCCAGCCAGTGCCCACACCCCAGCCACTGGATACAGTGCCGGTCCCTAGTCCGGATAAAATGGGAGGGTTGCGTCAGGAAGGGCATCCGGCGTAAAACCTGTGCCAAGTTGT
>JAOTQY010000050.1:8796769-8807059 GCA_026413445.1 Dolichallabes microphthalmus
CCAAGTTGTTGTGCGGATTGGATATTCCGCTGTGGCGACCCCTTGCCGGGAGCAGCCGAAAGATCAACAACAACATACTCATAATAATAATAATAACTCAAAAACTAATTAGGACAATAAATGATAACTTAAATTCAATGACAAATTTAATTAAAGAAGATTGTTTAATTACATATGTTTTACGCTACAAATGTACTATTTCTATGTTGGATTTTTTTTTTTTTTCAGAATATTACTTTTGGTTTGTTTGTTTCTTTGTTTGTGTGTTTCGTTTTCTAAATAACAATGAATAAAATCTTACATTATTATTAATTAATCATAATGATCCAAGCAATGTCCACCTGTGACATCACACAACTACAAAAAGTTTAGTATGAGACAAAATACAGCACCAATGACAAATTCATTCACTAAGAAAAACACAAGTATGTAAATATTTACCTAAAAGTGTTTCAAGGTGGAGTTTTCCTTTAATGTATAGCTTGGCATTCAAACTGCAGAGCTCTAGATACTTAAAGAATGCTGCAGTATTTTTTTTGAGACATCAATCTATATGTTACAGGAAGGCATTAGCATCCTGTTGAAGAGGTAGCAAAGTACATTCCCCTCAGCTTCATAGTTCATCATGATCCATAATGTAGCTATCTGTCAGACTGAATTCAAGTACAAAAGTTGGATATTTCTTGCAATGTTGCAATGTGTAATTAACTAAAAACATTTATTAATCATAGTAGGTTGAGGTAATTGGTGAAGTGGGCAATAAAAGAACTGAGATTCATTATCTGGTTTTAAAAAGGAACTGCAATAATAATGTTGACAGATCATGTTTTATAAGCTATTTCCTGGGGGAGAGGGGGAAAACACAACCTTCCGGTAAATTGGAACTATTACAGTCAGAGTAACGATTTTTATCAGGAGCAGCGTTATCTGATATTCTTTTGCATCAGCAGAACCTTTGAAAATCTCTCTCATATTCACTTGTGGTTGAGTACACAAGCCTTAATTGGGTTATCAATAGGTCAAGTTTGGATGTTTGTAATATGCATCTGTGTCATTTGTAAGCTAGGTTGCACAGTGCCTGTAATGTGTGAACGCATACTTGTGTACCACGTGCTGGTTGTTTGGTGACCCAGGAATGGTGGGTGGGTATAGGACCCCATTAACCCAGCATGAACCGGGCTCAGTTTTTCAGATTAAGCAGGTCAGAAAGAGTGGAATTAGCTTCTCCTGGAGAACATCTGATCACAAAGCCTCATCCAATTACAGACTTATGTCCTAGCAAATAAGATCCATGAGTAAATGGATACAGAGAGCTCTCAGCCAACAGGAGCCACTGGATAAGGGCCTGGTAATTAAATTTTCATGCCAATTAACAGGCAATAATAATGCATACTTAATCAAAGCCGATAATGTGTAATTTTAATTCTGACAAGGCTGCTCATCATTAATGCACAATGCCAGGTATGAAAAAGCAAAATAGACAGGCCTAGTAGGTCAGTATTAAGAGTAAAACAAATAAGCTTGTAGGTATGATAATTGTTAATTAGTCCTAAGCTCATAATACAGATGACTATATAGGCTATGGAACCATTGTGGTTTATACTCTGATGCGCTTGTTTGGTTTGAATGGCGCTCAGCTAATAAATGGATGATGTGCCATATTATAATGAGCACCATCTGGACTTGAATTGAGCACTAGAGAAATGTTGACCCCAGTTATGCTCCTTATTGCCCATGGTAAACAGTTTTATTTTTGGTGTGTGTATATATATATATATACATATATATGAATAAACACTTACAGTATAGACCTCACTATCTAAGAAAAAAAGAGAAAAAAAAGAAAATAAAACCTCTCCGTGTGTTATAAACAGTGACAGGTTGTTAGTTCTGAAAGTTGGTTTTGTTTGGATAGTTTGCTTCACCTCCCCTGTTAATTTGATTAATTGATTATAATTTTCCACAAGAAGCCACATTTTGGCATGTGTCACAATAGACCAACAGGGAGGTGATGGCAATTTCTTTTTTCAATTAGGCAAAGCAAAGGCATGTCCAACCCAACTCTGCCTATAAACATAAACGAACCAACCAACATGGGCAGAAAAAATGGCGTGTGTGCACCCCTTTACCAGTTTGTCGAGGTAGATGTACTGTATAAGTGGGTATATATAGACTGGAAAAATAAGTAGGTATTTGCCATATACCTATCCCTATCTGCTTTAATACAGAAAACTGTATGTAAGTGTTTGATATGTTGATGTACTCTTTAAAGTAATGTTTAACATTTACTGAAGGAATCTCTAGCGTCAGTGGTTTACATTGGGTGCATTAATCTGTGGCATTCTTGATTCATTTCCTACCACAGGACCCCACATGCTTTTATTAACTGGCAAAATTTAGAGAGTTCAGATAAGTCCAACCAGACCCATAAAAACCCTGCATGGTGTTAATTTAAAACTGGGTGTTTACTTAACAGTGGAAATCATGCAATTTAAGTAGTTAGTATTGATCCAACAGAACAATATCCAAAGATTAAGTTCAGTCGTCACCGTTTAAACCTGAAGTTCAAATCGAATTTCGTTTACTGCAATCAGAAAAGTTAAACATTTCAGATTACTCATCAAGTTTAACTGTGTCAGATCCTCAAAGAGTCTATGTGACATTGAGATGTTTAAAAATGTATAGTAATCAAGTCCTCATTTTGTATAAAACTGACAATCAAACCGGTCTGCTGCTTTTCAGTAATTGGACTGAATGTTTTTTAGTTGCATGTGACACAGCTTGTGTGGGCCTAATTTGTCCTCTCTCATCTCTGAACAGCTTGAGCATCAGTGTTATCTTAGACATTTCCCTCCTCCGCTTCCATCCTCCCACCACGTTCCTTCAAATTCAGCTGACAGGCTAACCAGAGCAACCTCAGTGATCTCCTTTGATGTCGACTCCTTGGAGAGATGTGAAATGGGGGGAAAAGGCGCTCGCTCCAAAGCACCCCTGATAAGGACCTAATCATCTGCCGTGGCGCCTTCCATTTAGCGTACCATGTGAAAAAAAAAAATCATCTGTCACTAGAGCTAGCATGCCGCTCATGTCAGACTCCATATTCTCCTGTTGAACGGCTAATTTCTCACGTGGCGTAGAATTTATCTTCCCGCCGAAGCCGTCCTGACAGGTTTGTTATCGGTTGGCCTGCTCGCCGAACCCTGGGGAGATGAGGCGTAGCTATTAGCCGACGGGAATCGGAGTGCGTAAATGTCAAGTAAGCTGTCATTGCTATGAAGGAAGCCAAGAGACTGTGTTAAAGGCTGACATATTCAGTGTGGTAAACACCATGGCGAATTTCACCTGTCACAAGCCATTTGTAATATTCCATTTTGGTTGTTGGTGAAAGCAAGAGGAGAGAGAGATAATAGCTTGTTATGGACCATTCCTCATGAAGGATGTGCACTGTTCTTATGAAATCTCACTATCGTAAATAAAAAAAAAATATTTGCAAGTCGTTTTTTATGGTTAAGCCTTTTATTATTATGTTACTTCAGGATCACAATGTTGCTGAGTGCCTAAAACCACAACATCTGCCAGTCTTTGAATATATTCTGCTTTTCCCATATGCTGGTACCCTGTTTTAGAGCTGACCTCATCACTTGCTCTCTTGGTGAGTTCATAAACCTTTTGTTTCCACGTCAGTGAGTAGAAGTAGCTTGTACCATCTGCCTCGGAGCTAATGGATGACCCTTCAGGGTTTCTTGACTTGGCCTCTGCTGGACTGCTGGTCTCTGATGGACAAACAGTGAGAGCAGGGTTAATTGCTTTTTGTGACGCAGGATCATCAGAATGAATCCAAGCAATGTCCTGCTGGAGCATCTGACCATCACAGTCAACAAGAGCATTGAGAGTGATTAGAGGCTTTAGTGAAGTGACCAACACAAATTTAGTTATCTTGCCATTCGGGAACTGATTTTGGTAATTGAGAGAGAGAGAGAGAGAGAGAGAGAGAGAGAGAGAGAGAGATACATGCATGTTGTCCCAAGGGGAGAGTGCACATTTCTTTGTTCCTAATTGCTTGACAACGCATACAATAGACATACACTGGCACTGTGATTAAATGAAAAAAGAAAAAAAAAAACCGAAGAGATTTACAATTATGTGTAAATTAAGTGTTTTATTCTCTGCAGTCTTTTGCAGAACTGGATGTTAGAAGCATCAGGTATGGAAGGAGGTATGGAACGTGGAGAACTGGCTAATCGAGGTCCCTGGGGAGGACACTTGAAAAGCCTGAGTCTTTGTTTTGAGCTTTGGTTTAAGGTTTCTAGATCTTTATAATTACAACTAAACTAATATTACAAGAGGAAATTGATGAGACTGAACTGTTCATCAATAAAATATATTGGAGGTCCTCTGGGGTCTTGTCCTCCCTATCAAATATACAAATGGTTTAGTCTACACCACACATACAGCATAGCATTCATTTAAAGACAGATAATTATGGCTGTCTCAAGACACAATTACGCATTTCTATACGAAAGTGCAGTTGAAAAGACA
This sequence comes from Dolichallabes microphthalmus, assembly GCA_026413445.1. NCBI lineage: Eukaryota > Metazoa > Chordata > Actinopteri > Siluriformes > Clariidae > Dolichallabes > Dolichallabes microphthalmus. Next base: position 8,801,309 of record JAOTQY010000050.1, read on the forward strand.
TAATGAAACACAAGGGGGGAAAAACAACTTGTAAATAGTTTCTTTCTGAAACCATCGTATCCACATTTTTTTTTTTTGTGGGAAGGCAGCCCTCAGAGTTGCTCCATATGCAGGCCCTGAGTTTTGTGCTATGCTGTTGCTGAGTGCTGCGAGTCTTCTTCAATGCAACGTGTCTGAGTGCAACTATAGAGCTGACAGATGGTAAGCATCCCAAGGACGTTGGCAACGCCAAGCCTCCCACAGAGCTATCACAGAACACAATTTGTTTCGCCGCGACTGTGTGCCAAGGTGTCCTCAGCGGTGGGCCAGCTCTGCTCTGTTCTCTCTCATAAGCATGCAGGAGCAGAGCAGAGAGAGGTGCAATCTCACCAGGCAAAGAGCCTCTTCGGCGAGAAGCTCCAGGCTAGCAATCAAGGCGTAAGCCAACACACATATTGACAGCATTTCTAATGCATTCCTGATTATGCAGCTTCTTCCTTCACAGTTTGATGGAAAAAGTATTTTGGCTGAGACAGTTTTTGGCATCTTTATAGGCTCCAACTAAAAAAGAAATGAGGCCAGTGCCAAGTTGACTATCTTTTCTATGCTACACACTGAGAGCTCTTGCCCAGATTTTCAGCGAAAATTACCACTCCACATGCTGACAAGGAGAGTTACAGTTCCATGTTACAGAAAGCTGCTCCATATTGGCATACCAAGCTGCTCTGCTTCTTTCCGGTCAGAATGGCAGAGGGCGTTGGTGGCCACGTACCGATCTGTCTCCATAATGTATGAGCTGCTGGAGAGGCTCATCATTAGGCTCCGGCGGTGTGTCTCGGCCAGGCTGGAGACGGCTCCTGGACAGAGCTGTAAATTGGATGGGCTGCCCCTGCTGAGCCGAGCGGCAGAGTCAGTGCTGTGCGAATTAGGGAGCTGTGCGAATTGGCGCTGCTGTCAATTATAGTGCTGGCACGGCACTGCCACGGCAAACGCACCCGCTCCACCGTGGCTGTCATTACCAGCACTGGCAGACTCCCAGCCCTCTGTCATATGCGCACAGTCAGGGCGCCTCCGTCTGCTCACCACGCCGGGCATTGGGGAAGGTGGGGGTAAATGGACCTTGAAATTGATATTGGGCGGGAGGACTCACAAGCTCTTTTATTCCCCCCATCCACCCACCTACCCCAAAATCCACAGGCGAAACGCAGAACTAATTTCCAAAGGAGTTTTTGTTATTTCACATATATCAGATTGTTATTACCGTAAGTGGCATGCTAAAATGGATGCCCAGGCCTTTGTACTAGCAGAATTTGTCATTGAGAAGCATTAAATATAGCATTGAGGTTTATATAATTCATTGAATAAAAAGAGATTGAATGGAGTTGAAGTTCAAGGTCATTCCTCAGAACTGGATGAAGCTGATCATTTCTTGTGTATTAACCGCACCTAAACAGGCCAAAACTGGGAACACCTTCAAGATCAATATGAGGAACCTGCTGAGATATACAGTGATATATGGTGATGTCTGTTCCTATCTGGACAAATACATTGTGTGTATGTGTGAATGTCACAGGTATCGGTTCACAGAGTGTGTGTGCTGCCAACTGACAGAGGGTAAGAAAGAGCTTTCCTGGTCTGTCAGTTCATGATTTCTCCCCTGTGTTTTCATCGACAGTACACCAGAGGCCATTGTCACAGATGACATATCACCATTTGCATGATTTTGTTTTTTTTCTAGGGCTATTTGAATGTACTTGGACCGTAATTTGTTCTTGGCTGATAATATGACCCTTAGCGAAGCAAGATCATGGGGCGACTGAAGTGATATTTTCTGTTAATGACGGTCATAGATCATTTTTGACGGCAAGGGTTTAGAGGCTAGCACATCGCCGTGGCCTCCTCAGGGACTCAGCTGCCATAAAGCAGCGAGACATAAGGACCCTGCGGAGAGCAGAGCAATTTCACAAGCTTATCCGGAGACCTCAGTGGCTTGAGGCTGCGCCTCTCACTGTCCTGGTGATTAATACCTCCCAAGTCCCATCATCTTTCTTCATGCTGTCCCTGGGCTGGTGCACTGCATTAGCGCTGGTCTAGATGTCCTCAAGGTGGAATGCTGCAATCATTTTCAGCATATAGGGCTACTAGCAGGGGAGCGTGCTGGGATGTGAAATATGGAGAGATCAAGTCATAGCACTTTAACTCCGGTGGGTGGAGGGGAGAAAAAAAGGGTGGACCACCTCTATATGTGAAAGAGCAAGAGTACATAGCATCCCAGATTGAAAAGCTTAGGATGCAAAGGTGAGGGTTAACTAAAAGGCTTTATCACAGCCCGGAGCAACAGTTGCTCAATCTGCAGTTTATGGCTTTCCGCTGATTGATGATCAAGCCCAGAATGGGATTTGTGTGTGTGTGTGTGTGTGTGTGTGTGTGTGTGTGTGTGTGTGTGTGTGTGTGTGTGTCAATCCAAGGGAGGGTATAGCTTCCAGTGGAAAGGTGTGTATGTATGTGCATAATCTGTATAATCTGTACCTTCCAACTAAAATGACTTGCAAATATGGCATGGTTGATAGACTGTCTCTTTTCTATGCTTAAAATCTCTTAATCTGTATATTTCCTTAACTACGTTTTTATTGTGTTTTTTTCCCCTGAAACCTTGCTATCTGAGGGGGGAAAATGCTGAAGAATTTCATCTCTTTGCTGTCTCTCCTCTTCTATCTGCACTCATGACTGCAATGGGAGCTGCGTGATTATGATGGAAATCTCACAAGCCATTACCATGAAGAGGCTGGGCCCGATGCAGACAGCTTAATGGGCTCATTTGTAATTGGTAGGGGGCAATGACTAAGCTACCATGCTCTTTGTCTGATGGAGTATAGAGGCATGCATGCAAATGTGACAAATGAATAGGGATGGAGCCTCTCAGGTTTTTTTTTTCCTTCATCTTTCCAGAATGACCTTGAGAGACTATGCAATAGGTGTTAAGAATCAGCATAAAGGGCTGTTAACACTGGGGGTAATGAATGGAAAGGAGCAATTCAGGACATCTAAAGAGCCATATTCATTAGCTGTCACATGTATTACCTCCGAGAAGGAGCGTGATGTGCAGAGCAGCCAGTAAAACATGATGGCAGTACGTTTAAGTTCATACCGCATGTGCCATCAGATTGGCACATACACCTAGTGGAAAATGTTAATTGCTAATAAGTTTAAGCATATTCAACACTTAATATGCAATTAAAACTGTCAGCTTCAACTGTTGGATATAGCAAATGAGTGAGTTCTTCACAAAAGTCAGATATATTTCACCCTTCAAAGGTAAAGTACACTCAGCAGAATGATTGAATGTAGACCTGCATTATTTTTAATTATGTTCCAATGAGTTGTTGAGATTATTTAGATTTTTTTTTTTACTTTGTAATGAATAATCTTGTTAATGTTGTTCATCAGCCTGGCAAGCAGGAAAAATACGTTCCTTTGTGAGAGGTGCTTTTTTGTATGTGTGGCATTGGAAGAGAGCCTGTTCATCACAGATGTCCAGGGAAAATTACACAAGTGGCTCGTTAATGAACGGCTGAGCGGTCTCGGGAGGAGGCCACTGAGGCAGCTCTTTAATGAGCTGGGAACCTAAACACTGCCAAAGTTTACCCTGACCCTGCCTCTTAGTCCCGGGTCAGTCGGAAGAGCGATTCAATTCAGGGCCACTGAAGCAGAGGGGAATGGCATCACGCTGATTTTCCCCTTTCAGCTCCCAAGGCAGGAATAATGCACTTTTGTGCCACGCATCCTTGGGAATTATGGCTCCTAATTTGATTAGGCGAGATTTGATTAACTGGAAAATGGGGATTTCACTAAAACTTTCACATGCTTAATTTATCCCAAGCGGAGCAGACGCAACATTGTATCATCCAAACCAAAGGGCATATGGGAAGCCTTTTCAGTCGTTAGATGGGCTTTGAAATCCAAGAGGACTGGCGTTTCGCTATGGTTTTCAAAGAAGTCCAAATTCCTTTGATTTACTTAGGCTGGCGTTGATAATCATTTGGCAGAGCCATTTTCTGTAGGCCCAGAGTTGCCTCTGCAGTCATTTATAATGCATAAAAGAACCTTTGCTGACCAGGGTCTTAGCATACATTCAGTCCTGATGATGGATTGGGTCAAGAATTTTAATTTGTAGGAGGTTAGAAATGCAGGTCGTTTGAATCTTGACCTGCGTTTAGCCCACGCCTTACAATACACAAAGCTGATATACTTCTTATCAAGTCTGACTGGCCATTAATAATAGTCAATAAGAGTCACAGGCCATTACAGCCGAGCGTTTATGGAGGACATGTGCTACTCCAGAGGGCCACTATGTCCATTAACAGTTATCTACTTTAATCAGCTCTCCCTCTCTTTGGGCCATCAGACCAGACCTGTGTGCTGAAATTAATAGCCAGGCTCGAGCTGAAGGCTAAGACATCAGTTTACTCCTCCTCCAGACAGAAAATCGGTGAAAACAATCAGGCCAAGCTGCACTAATGACTTTGCCTTTGAGGCAGGTCTATAAGCTTTGCCTCATATTTTTTTCGAGTATGTTTTGTTTTTTCGGTGAGTTTGAGGGCGTACTAAACTGTATGCGACATTGTTATGAGACCATTCTGGTTCATTATCATAAAAACATGATTTAGAAAGGATTCATGCAAATGGGCACTCGGCTCATCGAGAGACTTGTGCACTCTCTCCGCAGCTCAATTTCCGTGATTATGTGTGCCTCAGGTTTGCAGCCTTTGAGAATAATTACACATTTATTAGAAACTGACAGTTTTGAGACATGCAGTTGTTTCCTAGAGGTATTAAAACAAATGTTGAAGAAATAAAGCTACTGGAAAGTTTGGTTCTTATGCCTTGGTGTGTGATGAATAAACTTTTATTTATTTAAGGTCTAATAGCCAGTCTAAAAAAAGAAGAAGATGCTGGCTTATGACTGGCTGATTTGAAGAGCAATTAAGTGTCTTCTCTGCTTAACTGATATAAGAAGTTAAAAGTCACTGAGTTTATGACCAGGCCAGAGTTAGGCTGCAAGACTAAAAGCACTCACTGTTTTAGTTGCTGAATACACAAATTGCATTTATTCATACAGTTCAAGGTTGCTTGGTATGTAATTAATTACTCATTTGCATGTCTTTTGTTGACAATCAACAACCAGTGCCAACAACTTATTAAAACATTTTGCTTTTAATTACTGACTAACTTTAATGTTCATTTTCAAGTGTTCTTATATAAGCACTCTCCAGCACAGAATCTGGCTGATGAACATAATGATCATCAGCCAGATTCTGTGCTGGAGAGTGCTTGTGTAAGAACACTTGAAAATGAACATTAAAGTTACTATCCAATTATTATACATTTATTATCCAAATCACACACGAAGGTCAGGATTACAGTTCAGCACACAATATAATACAACTGGATAACAGAATGTGGTGTACTGACATATTAACACTTGCATGTAAACATGGATTTGCCATGATAGATGTACTGTAAATGAGTACAGAATATATTTGTTTGATTGATAGATTGTCTTTTCCAAAGACAAGATTGTAAATGACCACAACCAAGGAATTGTTGGTAACTGACAGTTTTATAATACTTTGTATTCAAACACCAAACAAAAACAAGGAATTATTTGTATGTTCATTTCATGTTTTCATTTTGTATTTTTTTTTTCAACAATATTTTTATTGATTTTAAACAGGGATATAACAGGGTGAACATGTAATGTTTTAATACAGG
>JAOTQY010000050.1:8866925-8878336 GCA_026413445.1 Dolichallabes microphthalmus
TCTAAAGAAGTCTTTTTAAACCCTAGTATCTATACTTCTACTCAAGTAATGAATGTGAATACTTTTGACACCACTGGCCAGAATCACTCAATCCTCCTGAGTCAACACATGCTATCCACCCGTATTCTAACAAATCCGGCCTTCTGCGCAATGATTGGCTGAGAATGTTCATAAAGCAAAACACGGACCAATGGAGAGATGGCCTGAGAGCGTGATCCGGAAGTAAAGCTTTAGGAGTACAGGTGGTAAAACAAACCAGCGCACTAACTCTTCTAACTTAGCTTTTTCTAGTTAGCGTTCACTTGTTTTTTCGTCTCATTCAAGCTAACCTGCTAGCCCGATGGTGCGCTTGTTTATTTCCTCATTAGCACCTCAGTGATAGGTTTATTGTGTAAAACGTGACAGTTTGCTAGCAGCACACTTACCTCTCAGGGTCTCTTGGAAACCTGAAAAAAGCCAGATCAGACTGCGTGCTTTTCCGGGTGCAGTTTGGAGCCGCGCAGAAATTGGGCATTGTTTGTGATAATGATATAAATATACTTTTAAGGTTTATAATTCAAGCATTATTTAGGTGTATTCAAATGAAACAGTGTTGTACGCACAGCTACTACACAGCTAGCTAAACAGCTAACAATGCACAGAGCTGCTATCCCAGAATGCATCGCGCAACACGTCCCAGAATGCTTCTGTGACGAGGAACATCTATTGAACAAAATGAAACAATCGATAATACAGTATGAATGTAGTTTAAAAGGTTATTACAAAGAAACACAGGATGTTAGATAATAAATGCCCCCCAGCTTTTCCTAATTTAGGTCTGTTGTTAGAGGTGAGACGATGTTAGTAAAGCAGCCGATGTTAAATTAGGTCATTTGCGCTGAAAATGGCTATAATGTGATTTTAATTTACGACCGGGTTTTGTTTATTACAACAAAGCACACAGTATGAGTCGTCCATTGTTTTCATATTTATAAAGGAAACCTTAAAAATAATGGGCTCGTCCGGGATTTGAACCCGGGACCTCTCGCACCCGAAGCGAGAATCATACCCCTAGACCAACGAGCCGCATGTTTCGCAGAGCGCGACTGTTTCTTTAAATAACTACGGGTTCCGTTGTTTGTTCTGTTTTTGACGCAGATGACCAACTGTTTGTAAATACCCGATCATACTCATATGAACATTTCTCTTCAGATTTAGTTTCCTGGTTTTATAACATAATTCGATCTTCTGAGAAGGCTTTCCACCATATTTTGTAGCAAGGCTGTAGAGAGAGATTTGTGATACTTCACTCAGTGTTCCAGTTCATCTCACGTGTTCACTGGGTTGAGTGTTCAGGAGAATTGAGTTCTTGACAAAATACTTGAAACATGAAACATGCTTTGTGCACAGTGGCCTTGTCATGCTGGAAAAGGTTCGGGCCTCCAGTGAAGAGAAAGTGTTGTTCCAGTGAAAAAAAAATTCCAACGCTATAGCATACAAAGACATCCTAAGCATTTGTGTTTTCAATTTCTGTGACAACAGTTTGTGGAACAATCACATTCGGCTTTGACGGTCACGTCTTCACTATTTTTGGCCATGATATGGAGATAACGAAGTTGAAACGATTCTCTTTCCTGTTAAATTGTTTATAACTTGTACTCCCAGTTATCATTATCAGGAACATCTGTATACCTGCCCATAGGTAGTCGTATGGTTGCGGTACAAGGCATACAATCATGCAGGTAGTGGTCAAGACCTGCTGATTTGAGGGATTTTTCACAAATGATAGTCCATACAGTTTACAGTATGGTGTGAAAAGCAAAAAATATCCAGTGAGTGGTAGTTCTGTATGTGGAAATGCCTTGCTGATGAGGGAGGTCAAAACAAGAATATTTGGCTGACAGAAATTAAATGCAGTGCGTGGGAAGAAAGGAAGCACATTGGAACACATAGCACACCAAATCTACAAGATTTGAAGACTAAAGCTGAGCTGAAGACCATATCAGTGTCCACTCCTGTCAGCTAAGGAACAGGAATCAGTGGCCAATCATGGACAAAAACTGGACAGATGAGTGCTGGAAAAAGACTAGGCCATGTTTTTTCCTCTGAGTGGTCATTGAAGTTACCTTCACATCAGCTCAAACCAAAACTGCTATTCACTGGATGTTTTTTTCAAATATTATTTTTACTGCATGTTATACATATTGGATTTTTACAATTAGCCAAATTGTTTACATTTGGCTAACTGTAAAAATCCCAGGAGGTAAACAGTCTAACCACACCCCCATACTGTGGTCTAAATCACTGATCCCTCCATCATTACATCTCAATTTTAATCACATTTTTCTTCATTCTCATATTTGAACAAATATTAACACTCGAGCTGTATGTGCATGATATGACTTGCACTGCTGCAGTATACCATAATTTACTAATTAAATAAATGCATGAATGAGCAAGTGTAAAGATATTCCTATAATAGTGGGAGTGAATGTATAAATTTGTGCTTCTCTTTATTTGTTACACCAACTTAACACTTGAACGGACCATTAACCAGAAATTGTTTCTCTGCTAAAATTAACTTCATTTTAAGTGGGAAAACATTTTTACCTCATTAATACATGTGTGAAACAATACTACTGATCAAACCCTGGCAAACATTCAGAGCCAAGTCTCCAAAAAGCATTGTATCATTGATCATCATTAAACAGTTAAGAGTAATATGCTACAGTGGGTTTGCGATCCCAATCATGTCTCCACAAAGCATTAACAGAGTAAGATTATAGTTCCAAGATCATATTTGTATTAATTTAGAGGCAGATCAGAGCATTACTACTTTTGCCTCAGTTACATCTTTACAAAATGGACAACGGTGTGAGAAAAATCAAACATTTTCCCCTATCTACACTTTCATTTTTTTCTATAAAAACATTTTATACTTGTGTGACCCAAAGGAAAACTTAAAAATTATAGCCAAAACAGCCATAATTATATACCAGGAGAAATGTAGCGAATTCTGTATTTCCTTTATTAAAAAATATAAATATATATACATCAAGTCTATTTCAACTATTAAAAAGGGGCTGCATTTCAGGAAACGACACTAAATCAGAGCTAAAACAGGTAGACACTTAATAACTGTTCAGTTTTTTTCCAGGTTTATTTTGGAATGTTTTGAGCTCAGCAAACTGCTGTGTTCCCCACTCAAATGGGGCCATTTATAAAAACTTTATAAAATGGAATTGGTCTTGGTTAATACCCAATGCAGCAAGTAAGTGTGAGCACGGGTGGAGAACACTTCACAACCTGTTCTACTAGAAATCGTGGGTGAGATTGCTTATGCAATTAATCAACAATTGCCAATTGCTTCTTTAACTGCAAAGTGATTTTGAAAACATTGAATCGCTCAGAAACATGCATATGCCCATGTGCCCTCAGTGCCATATTTAGACTCTGGTTAAAGAAGTATATGGGGAAACAAGCACCAAACAAAATGTTTAACAAACTCAACTTGTACTCATAGTAGCTACAGTAGACTGCCTGAATATTTCAGTATAGTACTTTGATAAAATCATATCATATCATCCAAAGTAAGTAGAAAAACGTAGCATCACCCACCAACGGACAATTTCAACTTCTCCCCCCCCCCCATCCTTGTAATGTTTTAGAGCTACTCCGTAGCCTGCAGAGCAGCAGTGTTGTGCCAAGTTATGTCCCAACTGCTTGATGTTTAAAAACAAAAAGAAAAAAGAAAAGAACAGGATTTTGATGTGTAACCAAACAACAATTCAACCCTTTTTTTTTTTTTTTTTTTTTTTTACAAAAGTAGTTGATAGACTTTTGGTATGGACAAAACTGATCATTTAATAAAACACTGTGTTGGAGTGGTGAACTGCTACATTATTGGTTACAGAACCATAAAAAAACCCAATTACTTTGGTATTTAAAAAAATGTGTAAAGTTCACAGCATAATTCAAGAGGGGAGAAAGGCAGTCACAAATTTCAGTGAAGATTTCTGTACTAAAATGTGAATATGTAAATTTAAGTAAACACTGTTCAATGGAAAGTGTACAATCAAAAGGAAAAGGAACAAATAAATAAAAATCAAGCATTTCTTATCGGGTAGACTAATTTTTGTGAAATCCTATTTTGATAAAAAGAAAAATTATAGGAAGTCACGATTAAAACACTTGACCCTGTAATTATGAGTCCCTTAAGTCCCTTTGTTAAATAAAGGCCTCTTAATAACCTCTTGATTACTTTTTACTCTACTCAGCATTCCTCCAAATAATGATCATTTACGTTAAAAGAGGAAAGGCGTCTTTATCTGAACAATATTGTCCATGTTCTTTTTTGATCAAATGTTCAAAAATCGTAAGGCGAACAGGGTTCTGAACAGCACAACCCTTAATCTGTATCTGACCCCATTCAGTGCATCTTCTCCATAACTAGAACACATGGTGAGACATGGCTCAGCCTGAACATTACTGCAGCTCATTCTGCTCCCATAGTCTGAGCACACGCTTCTCACAGTTACACAATACAGACAACACCAAAGACCACTGAGAGTACTTCTTCCTGCACACACTACAGGATTTTAAACACACAGCTCCTTTGAGAGCTCCTTTCAAATAAAGGGTAAATAAATTATCAAGAAAACAAAATGCTAAATGTTTCACTGTTGGAACTTACAAGGATGTGTGTGTTTTTTTGCATTGCTTTACATGTAGATAGCTGTGTGGCAGTTCTTGGCTCTGAAATACTAAAAACCGATTTTAAAAAAATTAACGAACCACGAGTGGGACATGAGTACTATGTGTAGTGAGTGAACTGGCAGATGCAATTTTATGATGGTCATTTTGCAGTGTTACGAATGTGTCTGTTAAGTGGAAAAGAGAGATCTGAAATACATATACTTTAAATACTCTTCAGTTGTAGCGTTTCAGTGATATCTCCCCTAAAAAGTGAGCAGCTTTTTGTTCTCTATGCACCATTTAAAAATAGGAGAAAAGGAAAATATCACCTAGAAAATTTTTTTCATAATAACCACATACAGAAAAAAACAAAACATTTCCAGATTAGTCACGAACTAGCCATGGAGCTCGGCTGAACACAGACTCCAGTCATTGGAGACTCATCTCTATCAATGCCTTGTCTCATTCCCAAATGTCCCTCTGTTATGAAGTGCCCGGGTCCTGTGCTGGAGGGAACCGAGTATGTTGGATGTCCAGCGATGCCAGTTTCTTGACGAGGATTTGAGAAGGCACCCAAACCCATAGTGCCGATTCGGCTGAAGCCCAGGGCCGTGGTGGGCCCCTGGCGGAACTGGTACACCTGGTGGCCATGATTTCCTGTAGAAGAGGAAGAGGTGGAGGAAGAGGAGGCAGAGGAAGACAGAGATGTCATGGACAGATGGCCATGCCCAACCTCCATGGAGTCCTGTGTAAAGGTGCTGTTGGTGGGCGAGTTGTAGAGCCGTGACCGGGGAAACGCTGTTATGACCTGTCCGTGTTGGTGGTGGTGATGATGATGAGGATGTAATGCTTTAGGATGCTGAGGAGGCACATGAAAAGTGGTCTCCTGCACTGGATGCGTCTCTACAGTGACAACCTCTGGGCCAACACCATCGGTCCATAGTACAGGGGGATGGTAAGGCTGTCTTTTCTGTAAGACAAAGAAAAACAAGCATGATCATTTACAGTATATACAACGCATGAAGTAGAAAAATAAATAGGCAAAACAAAAGTCAAGCAACAGATCAAGTTACAGATAAAAAGTACAAAACCCTCCTTTGCAATGTTGGAAAAACCTCACAATATCAAAAATATTTTTTCTTCATTAAAGCCAGTCTGTAAATGTAGTATTTTTCTTTTGCATAAATATCACTTAAAAGCACACTGTCTGTCAAAGGCATAGCCTGTGCTAGTTGTTTTTTTTATTGAACCTCACCCTTTTTTTGTTGTTGGATTTTTCCAATTTTCTCCCCTAATTTAGTCGTGGCCAATTCCTCCCCGTCACTAGGGGGCTCCACATTAAGGCTACCACTACCACTCAGCCAGGAGGGCCAAAGACTATCACGTGTTTCCTCCGAACCGCGTGACGTCAGCCGACTGCATCTTTTCGAACTGCTTGCTCACGCACCATTGGGGCGGAGTAACACACTCGGAGGAAAGCGCTAGCCGCTCCTTCCGCATGCGCAAGCTCACAGACACCCCTGATTGGCTGTAGAGCCGTGATTAATGTGTGATTAATGTACCTCTCATCCCTCCCCCCTGAGAGAGCTCAGCCAATCAGCTCTCTCTGTGCCTCCGGCTGTGAGAGGAAAACACGAACCTCACCCTTCTAAACAAATCATTAAGTGACCATGCTTCAGTTCTACTGCTCTCTTTCCAACGAGAAGTGTTACCAAACTTGGTTTTCCATCCAACTGGACTACTTCGACATCTTGGGCTGGATATGCATTTTTTTAATAAACAATAGAAAATTATACCAATTTTCATAATAAACAGTATGCACATATATAACTGAGCTACAGTACTGTAGATAGTGGCTCTCAGCAAATATCTAGTTGTCCAATTCAGTAACACAATCACTGGCTTGGTTTATACACAGTGAAATGCAGAAATAATGTAAAAGTGATTTCTTAGTTCTTACAATATAATTATTGTAGCCGTTAAAAGTTTTTGTTTTGTGTATTCAGCCTTTTAAAGAGCTGATTTAAAAAAAAAAAAAACCTCGACTGACCTGAGGGCGGAGGTTATCACAGTTTATGCTTGGCATTGCTGTGCTAAAGTGCCCCCCACTGTGCCGATGATGGTGAGTGGGATCAGACCTCGCTCTGCCACTGGTGCTTGTTCCAGATGATCCTCCTGAAATCATGGAAAATCTGCGGTTATTTTTTAAACTGCTTTTTCACATTAATCAGCACATTAATCATTTCAAATAAATTGTGAAATATAAAATTAAATAGTGCTTAACCCTGGAACCATACATTAAAGATAATGAAAACATTATGACAAAAATCTTATGATAGTTTATGAACATGCTGCTAGAGAGGCCAATTATATGTTAAAATGTTTTTAGAATGAAATGACAATTTTCAAATCAACAATATCTATAATTAAATGTGTTACATTTTGTATTTAAATCTATATTAAAAACATAATTGATAGGCTGGATTTTGAGATGGTTGCTCAATAATGTGTATATCATTGCTTCATTGAATTTTAAGAAAAAAGGGCTATGACTATTTTTGAACAGTTTCTTTACAGCTTGTTCGTACAGTTAATGTAATGGGACAGTGGGGGTTGAGCTGACAAGATGAACAACTCCTTATTCGCTTGTAGGTCAAGTGGACTAAATTACAGATAATATGCCTTCGCTTTAACTAATAAACATGCATGCTAATTTTTGCAGCAATTTAGCATTGAGCCATTGTAGATATTACATAATGTACCATTTTAAAAAAAACACTCAACATAAGAAATTTTTTTTATTTGGCTAAAATAAATCTAGATCCTAACCTAAACAGTACATTACCGAGAGACGCATACTGCAGTGCAACTTATTTTAATGCACAAATACCCTCCTTTTCCATGAAACAAAAGCTGAATGAAGATGCATTCTGATTTTCTCATTCACAGATTGAGGTGAAACCTCTTAATAGCACTCACTGAGTCACTTGTTTGCTATAAGTAGGGATTACTGAGTAGTCAAAGTAGATGGCTATTTGCAGAGCACCTGAGCTTGAGGATGTACTAGAAGTGGTCCCTGAGGACTGCGAATGCTCAAGTGCAGGACTTGTTGAAACACTGCTGCTTGTGTTCGTTCCCTCATCAGCAGTCTTCTTAAAGAAGCTGTGCTGGAGCGCATAGTAAGGCTGGATTCGAGTCTTGGGGTCGTAGTCCAGCATTCTCAGCACAAGGTCCTTGAACTTCAAGTAGTCAGCCACTGCGTGGCCAGATTCGCCAGACCTTCGACCTCCAGGACCACCAGCCTCAACCCCCAAAATGGTGTGGAGTTTCCGAGAAGCTGGGGGTTTGTACTGTTGGCACAGAAACAAACATCTTCGTAATGTACATGTGGTTTAAGCTCTGCAACCTGCAGAGTAATATATTCCATATTTCCACAGAAATATATTCGGTAATATAACGCACCCTTTTCCCATCTTTGGTCTTCTTGATGCTCCACGTCCCATCTGACAACTTTTCAAAAAACTTTCTGGCTTTTGGTGCTAGGTCCATAATGTGACTGGGTGGGATGCCAAGGACTTCAACTATTTTGTTCATTTGGTCCACCTGTATTAAAACAAAAAACAAAAAAAACAAAACCTTATTTTCCATACACATATATGTTATGTTGACAATTACATAAATAGAAACGACAACACCAAACTGAATATCCTGTACACCGCCTTTAACAGACTGCACAATTAGAATGAACTCCTCAGTGTGCCATGGGCATTTCCTTAAGAATACCCCAGACCAAACTAAACAAGTAATGCATTGTAGCCACACTTACTGTAGTTAAAAAAAAAGAAAGATCTAAAGTAATCAGATTTTATGAATTCTCACCTCATTGGCACCACTGAACAGAGGCTCTCCTGTATGCATCTCCACCAGTATGCACCCCAGAGACCACATGTCTATTGCCAGATCATATGGCATTCCTAACAGCACTTCAGGGGAGCGGTAGAACCGACTCTGGATATACTGATATATCTGAAAAACATATGCAATTACACATAAATAATCAAGAAAACACCACCCCTCAAATCAGGGTTTTATTCGCCAAGTATGTTGACACATCCCGGCTGTTTGTGAGACATAAACAAGATGAGAAAAGTATTATAACTGTACCCTCTGTCCTAGCTGGCAGGAGCTTCCAAAGTCCACTATTTTAATAGCGCTTCTCTTGGGGTTACATAGTAGGATGTTTTCTGGCTTGAGATCACAGTGGATGATGCCAAGTTCAGGAGTGGCAAGAAACAGCAGTGCTGTGCAGAGCTGCTGAGCGAATTTCCGTGTTAGGTTTAAAGAAACTCCTCTAAAGTTTGTGTTTCGCAACAAGTCATACAGGTTGTATGACAACATTTCAAACACTAAGCAAAGGTGATTCCGGAACATGAAGTGCCTCTTCAGATGAACTAAAAAAAAAGAGAGAGAGAGAGAGAGAGAAATACCAAATTAATGAAAGACTGAAAAATTTTCTTATCTTACTGGAAACAATGTAAAAAAATACATGAACAGAAACATAGACAGGAGTATAATTTATCCACACAGCTTATTCAGTCATACATTATGAACCACGCACACCAAAATTTAAGATGCTGTCTGAATTTTTTAATACCTATGTAATATTTCATTTCTGTATCATGTTTGTTCATGAGCTCCAGCAGCCGCACTTCAATCTGAGCTTGATTCAGAAATGCCTTCTTGTTCTTGATAATCTTGATTGCTACCCATTCCTGCTCGGCACGGTCATAAGCTTTAACAACCTGCAAGAATACAATTAACACAGATCATTTAAGTTTCAGAAGTGACGCTGCAAAGAAGTCTTTTAAACATTTCAATAAAATATTATGTAGTGTCAGGCCCTACACAACACAAACACACAGCTCATTAAACCTATACGTGGGCTTTTCCTCAAACTCTTGCCATGAAGGCTGATGCACAGTTAGAAAGTCACTGAAACTAAGAAGTCAAAACCTGACAATGGCCCTGTGCACAAAGCAAGCTCCATGAAGACTGGAGCAAAAGAATTTGAGCAGCCCGCATAGAACCCTGACCTGAACATCTTTGGGGATAAACAGGAACATCTCATCACCTGACATCAGCAACTCACCTCACTAAAGCCTCAAAGCCATGCTCCGGAAAAGCCGTTCCAAAAGAGTGGAGGATGTTATAGTATTAATAATGAGATGTGCATTCAGAGAGTAGCACAGGGGCATCAGACAGAATCACATTTCTTTGCAAACTAAATAGATTACGCTTACATCAGTTTAAACAATGGCTTCTAACTATCTAATAAACAAGATCAATCAGAGATTTTCTGTGTAAGAAAAATCACCCTTTGCTAGCAAAGACGGAGGCATCTTTAGCCAGATTGGTTAAGCTGGCTCCTAATCTGTTGAGATCTTTATATTAACAACAGAAACAAACTCGCAGAAATGCTAAATCCCAAAACCATGGACAAGGTTTTGAGGCGAATTTACATGTAAATATCAGCAATCAAAATACAGTGGTACCTCAGCATGTGAATTAAGAATTTTGCCCGAACTGGACTGAAATTTCGCAAGAAATTTGGCTTACTTTTTGGCATGCGAGCTATAGAACCGAGCAAAACCAAACAAGTTGTGTGTATGCCCGGGAGCCGCACAAAACTTGTTTGCGTCAGTGGAAAGCCAAGCAAAACAAATTATTATTTTTTTTGCATTCTGTGCAAGATTTAGTGAAGACATAGCACCATAGGACCATAACAACAATGTTATCAAGCACGGTAGCAAAAGAAAAGGGAGTCACTTTCAGTTTCGTTTTTAAAGCAGCTAGTGTCAAGAGGAGCAATAAATTAAGGTTAAGTCAGGTTTAATGTCTATTTATTTCCTATTTTACTTCGTTTTCATGTTTCTACTTTTCCAAATGTTTTGACTGTTTTGATATGAAAAAAATATATTATAGTGTTGGAAATTGGTGATATTGGTAATCCCTTTGGATGGTTGGAACGGATTATCTGCATTCACATTATCTATTATGGGAAAATGCATTTCGCAATATCAAATTTCGTCTAAAGAACTCTCATCCAGACTGGATCAAATTCCTATGCCGAGGCACCGCTGTATTAGTGTACGGATTATATAGTACATTGTCCGGTTAGACCTGGCTAGTCTTGTCTGTGAGGTAAGGACCTTAAATACAATAAATAAGTAATTAACAGTGGCTTTGACATTGCTATCTGCATATAACATGACTGTATGATATGATAGACCGTACCTGACCAAATGAACCCTTTCCTATTAAAGAGTCGATTTCATAACGGTCCATCCACTTCTCTCCATTCTTGACAATGTAGTCAAAATTGTCATCATCATAGCCATCATTGAAGACTTTCTTCTCCTTCTTATGGCTGGAGTCTTCACAATGACCCTGTTGATGCCGTCGCTTCTTTTTTGCATAATACACCTACACAGAACGAAAAGATAAAAAAAAAAAAAAAGCTTTCATGTTTGTAAAAAAAATTTTTTTTAATTGATAATCAGTCTGTTTTAAATGGCTGATCATATAATAAAATATTGTTTATTATATAAAATAAAATATAGTCTGGGTGACATTTGAAACCCATAGTTTTTACAACATATGCTCTACATCAGGGGTCTCAAGCTCGCGGCCCGCGGGCCAACTGCGGCCCTCGGGACGATAGTTTGTGGCTCCGTCTT
>JAOTQY010000050.1:8901287-8912576 GCA_026413445.1 Dolichallabes microphthalmus
TGTGTGAATGGGTGCGTGAGTGTGTGTATGTGTGTGCCCTGCGATGGATTGGCACCCTGTCCAGGGTGTACCCTGCCATAGGCTCCAGGTCCCCCGCGACCCTGAACAGGATAAAGCGGTATAGAAAATGAATGAATGAATGAATGAATGCTCCTTTTAAACTGATCCTTAAAGCACCATTCTGTTTTACTTTCTTTTTTCCACCATGGCTTGAATGATTCAGCATTGCATGAAAAGGCGAAATGGTTAAAACACAATTCTCCTGACCTCAATTGCCACTTAACAGCTGTCTGTTTTACACAATTATTTATAATAGCTTTTGTGTTCTTTGGATGCCACATGCAGTAATGCCTTTAAAAAAAAAAATTTTTTTAAAAAGCACTTCTCTCCATCTAATCTTACTAAACCAACAGAACACGCAATAAACACCTACATTAGAGGACTGAACACCAGATGAGCGCACAAAGAAAGAGCAGCAAGTGTGTTGTGCTGATTGCGCTGCAGGACAGGTGAAGTAAACAAATCCACCCCATCCCCCACGTTTCCAATCATCTTTAACGAGCAGGTCCTTTCTTTAAACATTTTGCTCACTGATAACTCATCTGTTGCCAAAGTATCACTCAATGCTTAATTACCTCTGCCAACTGCGCAAACAACACAAAACCCTGCTAAATAGTAATACACCCATGGTTGTGGTTCTCACACTGAATTATTTAGAAAAGTTTATGGTTCTAACAAAGTATAACTGTTTGTCTTTGCACTACAGGCTTTCTTACCACACAAAGGTAATTATTTAATGAATTGTTAAAGAGATGGAATTTGTCATGAAGGAGTGCGTGAGAACACCACTTTATCCTGTATGCAGGTTCAATCTCAGAAGACATGAGACATGGCAGGGTACACCCTGGATGGAGTGCCAATCCATTGCAGGTCGCACACACACACACTACGGAAATTTGGGAACGCCAACAAACGGCATGTCTTTGGACTGGGGGAGGAAACATGGAGGAAACCCAACAAGCACGTGGAGAACATGCAAACTACAAGCACTCGAACCCGGAACCTGAAGGTGCAAGGCGACAGTGCTAACAAGTAAGTCATTGTGCCGCCTGCCCAATGCTATAATTCTATCTAATACATCATAGTAAAATGATCAGCTAACAGCTGGCATAAATATAAATTCCTGTTATTAAAATACGCTTTTGTCATGTTATAAATTAATGGCTTATTATGGATTGATTAATAATAAGAAAAATAGATGAGGGCATGAAGAAGCAAGGCTAATGCTGGCAGCCAAGTCATACAGTCCATCAGTGACAGTCTCAGGTGTTTCATTAAGCTGGTATTTTGTATTCATGAGAATGCACCAGTATAATAAAAGGGCTGTTAATTAACTGTTTATTATCATTGTCTCCCAAATTGCATGTGGACATACTGAACAAATGTCCGGAGTATAAATGAAATAAAATTATTGATGACAGAACCAAGTTACATTTTTTTAATCTGCTTACTAAAAAACAGCGTAAAGTCAGAAATTGTGAACATAGCTGGTGATTTATCCTGTAATGTGTGTACTGTACATTTATTATATTTTATTACTTTGCTATATTGTACAGCTCATCCCTAATTTTTTCATATCTCTGCTATTTATAGTCCTCTCATCTCGTATGATGAACAGCCACTACTGTACATTAACCCGCACTTCAATAGCGTTTTCTTCTAGGCTTCTGCTAAAAGGAAAAAACGGCTTTTAAGAAGAGACTTTAGCAGGCACTAACCAGTGACTATTAACCTTCAGGATAAGGAAGCTCAGTAAGGCCGTGTCACTTTTTTTTTAAGCCAACAGGCTGAAATTGATTTCGAGCACATATTACTTTCCCAAACGTTGGCTCGTCAATCTCACGAGCAAGTGCCATTAAAGCATCTTGAAACTGCCGTAAATTAAGTCAGGGGTCTTCTGTGTTAGGCTGATGCTTCATAAAAAACAAAAGTCATTTTTGCAGGAGAAGATGTAAGTGCACTCCGGAATCACATCCATTAAGTGCTAAATTATGAATTTGATGGGAGACGCCCCCCGAGGGGCTGGAATGCATTAAAAATCCAGCGATGTCTCCCATTAACGAGCAGTCATTAAAAAAACAAGTGACAGAAGAACCTTCTGGTGAAGCAAGATGTTGAGTTTTCAACACTGTGCCTTTATCCACAGTACAAATTCATTCAGACAAGAGCGCATTTGAATCTCCAAGGCCGGCAGAGCAGCACGTGTTCGTGCTATCACTATTTGCATGTGGGACACAGGGAGATCCGAACTGATGCCAAAACATGAAGGTCAGCTAACTTGTTTTAAAAGGCACTTTCTCTAGAATTGCAGACACCTCTGAGGAAAGCGAACGCCGGTAAAAAGTTAAAGCTGTGTTAAAGGAAATAATAATAATAATATTATTATTATTAATAATGATAATAATAATAGTGTCCACAAAAACTGGTTGATGTATTCCATCAAACCTTTGTTCTCACTTTTATTGTTCCACATGCTTCAATTGTTATGCGTAACAAATCCTTCTTCATGACTTACGTGTGTCAACTGAGCATGCCTTGGTTTGTGCGCTCTGGATTCATTTCACATTCCTACATGTTTAGGGGCCTGTCCGGAACAGGAAGTTACAGGGTCATACAGGTCCTAACCTGCCTACTACACCTTGATCTTCCCTGCCTCGAGGATTCACCCTGCAGCATAAAAACCTAGCTAGAATATTATATGAACCAGCCTATTCTTAGGCATTCACTTAAAATCGGGTCTAAAAGGTGCATTATGCATGTTATTTCTTAGTGATTCGGTGAGAAAATTTCATTACGTGGACATGATTCAACATGAGCCAACCTAGATTACAATGCTGTAAATGAATAACTTTTTTTTTCCTCTCTTTTTTTTATATATATAGCTGACTCTTCACCCCATGTAAAGGAAAGAGTCAGGAAATACACTGCTGAAACAGTGCTCTTTGGCCTTATACAAAAGCTATCAGACAATTGAAATGCTGGAAAAGGAGATTTTCAAACATCCTAAGTTAATGCACAATACACCTGGAACAGGTGTGTCTGCTCCGGATTGCACAGGCAATCTGTGGTGGCTTGTATACTCAAAGCAAAGCGACATCAAAGTTTGCTCCACTGAAAGATCGCCCCACCTGCATCCTATTCTCTTCTTTCATGGCCAACCACAAACAACCCGTGTCCCATATTTAGGCTCTTGCCAACAGTTCAGTGTTGATCCTCTATAGAAACATGCAATATAGCAATTTACAGCATGTGTGAGATGCTCTAACATGTACACTGGGAATATGGCTGCAATAGCAAGAGACCTAAACAATTATCAATGTTGATATTGTGAACTGGGACATTTTGATGAGGGGTGTCAGTTGAATATTTGCTTTTAACTAAAGCAAAGTGTTTTTTTCCCTCCAAACCAGTTGAACAGGAAGTCGCGTCCTTTAGTTAAACACTCTGATGGGTCAGTTTTTTTTGTTTTGTTTTTAATGGCTGGAGTTTCAAGTCGATTGAAGTATAGATGTAAATCTACAGAATATTATGCTCCCAATTTGATCGCATATCTCATTTATCTCCAGTTCCAAAACATCACACAGAATTTAATTCTGACTGCATATGGGATAAAAAGAATAAATAAAGAAAGGAATGACATCTCACTATGTGTAACAATGAAATTATGTAAAACACATTATATGTCAAATTTGAATAAAGTGTTCCTTTCCTTCTCAATGGAATTTTTAACAGAAAATTTCAAAAGCCAGAAGAAGAGTTTTCTGATAATTACTTCGGGATAAGAAACACATTCTCTGTCTTACAACTGCTTTAAGAACTGGCTTTATTTCCTAAACCCGGACACGCCCTAAGCGGGATTAGATCTTGAAATCGCAGTGAAGCTCCTTTGTGTTCAGCAGCAGAGAAAGCCTCTAAATAAAGTTGTTTTAGGATGATAACATGACAGACAATGAGCATAAGCCGCACTTTTTTCCTTCACATAATTGAAATAAAGTGCTGTGAGCCTTGTGGAGTAGGTAGTACATTAACAACACCTAATTACTGTAAAAAAAAAAATTTCAAGGCCCAGGGCACTTTACTCCCACAAAATGTAAATGGACCTGATGACGTATTTCAGACTAAGAGCCTGCAGCTGCATGAGGTGTAGTCATTCGTATGTGACCTGGGATCCACAAATAAAGGGAAATAAAGCACACAAGAATAGAGAAGACCCTCTCCGCAGGGTGTCATGCACTTGTGTTGAATTCAAGAGAAGCACTCCTCACTCAGAGATACATGCAGCAGTTAAGAAAAACCTGTCGCACAATGTGGCCCGCAGGGCTAAAGTGCATAACAAAAGGACTGGAGCAACTTGGCTCATTGTCCGAAGCAGGATGGACCTCCAGGAGCACTGGAGCTTCTAGAAAGCACCTTACGCGCATTTCAATAGGAGCCGTTCCTGCACCGCAAGAGCGGTAGAGCTGTCCTTCTGCCGGCCGTAAAAATCGACGCATCCCTCGCTTTTCGAATGCTGGAACAATTGATCTCTTGTTTTGTCTGATAACAGATATAGTAGCTCATATAAATGGATGCACTCCTAGGAAAAAAAATCCTCTGAGAGATTGCTGTTAGGGGGCTGGGAAGCTAGAAGAAATGTTTTTTTTTTTTATCTCTCTCCGTTTTATTTAATAATTTACTTTATTTACCTAAGTTGGCTTAATTCCGATTTTTTTACAATGCATAAAAAGGACAAAGTTAAACTGAACTTAAAAAACATCCTGCCCATCATTAAGAGCCAGTGATTTCTTTTAACGCACCATATATGTGTTTTTGTACTGTGTTCCACAATTGTTTAAAGAAATGAAATCGATTGAAGCAAGCCTTGCATAAGACTTAAGGGGATGTTCAAATGAAAACAAAAGAGGAGAATCCCACCAGCTAAACAAGTTAGACCAGGTGTGACTCCGCCAGCAGTGTGTACGTGTGTGTGCCTGCACATTTGTTTGTGTGTGTGTGTGAGTGTGTGTGTGACCTGAGGGGGTGGGGAGAACAGAAGTGCAACAAGAACAAAAAACAGATGCCTCACTTAGACTACTTTTCTATGACTCCTTCAATTGCCATTAAGCTCTATTTGGTCGGGCAAAAGGGTTGCATTGTTAAAAGAGGAATTACCCCGGGCTACAAATTTCTTTTAAATAAAAATAAACATCTTATCTTCTTACTCTATCTTGGAATGTGAAGGAACTGAGAAGGAGATTATATGGCAAACAACAAAATGATAACAATAGTTAGTATTTGGTATTTTCCAGAACCTGCTTATCAGATTAAATTCAACTAATCGCTTCCTTCGGTGTTCCTTGGTCGCAGTCAAGTAATATGTTCACGCCATGCACTTGCAGGACGGGCTGTCAATCTTTCAGCACAAGTCTCACCGTTATCAAACAGACATCTTCCTGTGCCTGGATCTCGACATGAAACAGCAATAACCGAATAACAGACCTGGTCTTAAAAATGTATCGCAGGTACCGTACTTGATATGACGCCATCGTTCCTGCCAAGGAACACAGATGATGGAGATTTCTCACTGCATATTCAGAACATGTGCTATTCTCAGCATGAACCGTTTCATCACCTGGTGAGGGCTGCATTCACATGCTAGCCTGAGGGAAAGAAACCAACGCCTCTCGCCCCCCAACCCCCTCTTCAAACTATCTCACTGTCTTACTCGCATACACTCGCAACACACACTAAAATAAATAAAAAGAAATTAACTTTAAAATGCTAGTATTATGCTGAACAGAGTAAACATAATTCTGCAACAGGTGTAGACATTTCCTAAGATTTGTGTGTGTGTGTGTGTGTGTCTACACTTATTCCCCACACCCAAACTCCACATGAGTTTTCAGTGAAGCAGTATCACCTCCTAACTTTATCTCTTATCAGACAGAGGAAAGCTGTAATCAGTCTGGAAGCCCCAGGACACAACGCATATCTTTACATTTCTGGGATTTTTACCTATAACTCAAACTCTAGTGTAGGTCACTTAATGTGACTAAAATCTGGTGACTAAATCAGCACCAGTAATAATTCAGTACTATATGAGTTATTTCAGCTCTGCAAGAAATTAATTGTTCAGTTCATTCAGAATTCTAAGAGCTAAATGAGAAGTGTAGGAACTCATGCATTTTATAGTTAATTTCTAATTGTATGAGTTAATCCAGTAATGTAGGAACTAAGTTCAGTCACAACTCTTATTTTTTAGAGTTTAATCAGTACTTGATTATTCCTAGAAGTTTGTACGAGTACTTTAGGAAGTGATTTATTTCAACTTTTGTTTTTAATAAACTAAAACACTAAAAAGTGATTAATCTTTTTGTTTAATCTGATTACTCAATGTTTCAGCATCAGGCTGTTAATTACACTCTGAGCACAGCTCTTAAAAAGACGTGTATGTTTTTCGCTGGTAATAAGTGCTGCAGTAATGGACTTTACCTTGGTCCAGGAGGGACACGATGAGGACGCAGGCAGAAAAAGCAGCAGTCGCGCGCATTCTTGAAAAACTATGTTTGTCAGTTTTCTCCCGCGCAAAAGAAAAAAATGAGGGAAAAAATCTGGAATAAGTCCTATGTTTATGAAGTGTTTGCACGAGCAGTGTGATTCACACCGAGCGCTGAATTCAAACTGGTTACAGTAGTACCGCGTGCGCCTCCGGTTCAAAGCCTCAGCAATCCGTAGCGCACGCGACGCAATGACGCCATTGGTCGGTTTATAAAACCCCGCCCTCCTCCTACTCCGCCTACTTTTTGGTCACCAGCTGGTTGTTGGTCATTCAAGTATGGCTGCCGTTGAGGTGTTTTTTTTTGTTTTGTTTAAAGACTTTAAACTATTTTGACTAAACTTAAAACATTATAGGCTAAATCATAATACTGTGCTCTGCATAAAATGAAATAAAAATTCACTACATAGTCTCACAGACTGAAGTACTTTCATACCATAATAACTGATGTATGACTCCTGCAAACAATCTTCATATTCATAATGTTGAGACACTACTTAGATATAACCTATAACCAATATAAACATCTCCACAGCTGTACATAAGTCATAACATTAACACAACATTATTTTAATATTGATTACCCATTATATAGAATATGCCCTGCGATACACCGACACCCCAGTGTCCAGCATATAACCATTTTGTGCCCCAAGTCTCCTGGGATAAACTCCGGGCCACCCGCAACCCTCTGCACATGATAAGCAATGTAGAAGATGAATTAATGATTAAATGATTTATATACAGTACATTGGTGACAGGATCAAGGGCACCCAACGCTCGAATATGCCTGTGGGAAGCAAGGCCGTCTGGCTCGATCCCACAGAAAAGCCAACGCAGCACAAATTGCTGAAAAATGTTAATGCTGGCTGTGATAGAAAGGTGGCATCAGAACGCCCATCAGGCAAAGTTTTGTTGATCCGGATTTCAAATTCCCCGGGTCTCAATCTAATCAAGCATCCATGTGATGTGCTGGACAAATAAGTCTGATCCATAGAGCACTTAAAGGATCAGCTGCTAGTGTCCTAATGCCAAATACCACAGCACACATTCAGGTTTTGTGGTGTCCATGAATCAAGGGGTCAAAGCTGTTTTGGTGGCACAAAGGAAACCTGCACAATATTGGGGTTAGGGTGTTAATGTTATCACTGATCAGTGTATATTAGTATAAGACATTATAACAAATTACAAATAACATCAATTATGCATTTATTTTAACATTATTTGTACTGGTGTATAACCTATAATTATGTTGACATAAGATCAAAGTATCTTAATATCTCACCAGGGACTACATCCCTTCTCTCTTGTTCACTCTCTCCTTTGAATTTACATTTTATAGCCGTTATTGCCCAAAAGTGCCCCTGCTGCTTCACTATTCTCTCACCTCATTCACATTTACATTGTTCTTCTGAACACCTCCTACTGCCCTGGTGGAAGTGTTAAAACCCTCCCGCTTAAAAAGAACAAGAAGCCACAGCAGTGTTGCAAGATTTTAAACGTTTTACTTGTTGTCAAAGCATTAATGTAAAATAAATCCTACATTTAGAAATCCAACATCCAAAACAGATGCCTTCATACATTCACTTGGCATGCATTTCAGATAAGGCTGGTTTGGATAGAGATTTTACTCCCAGTCAGAAAATCTAACCAGCTAATGTCTTTAAAAACTTTAGAAATTGCACATGACCTGTAACAAGGTTTGAGAAGAAGCAGAAACTAAATTAACTTAAAATTTTAACAGTATCTCCTGTAATACCAGATGTTCATTAAAAGAGATTTAAAACAATGCTATTTATGCTATTTATTTTTAACCGTAGAATATTTCAATTTTCTAATATATTATAGCCATTAATCACTATTTACCAACCCAAAACTGAACCAATACATGCAAAAGATAAGTTGTACTTAAAAAAATAATAATTTACTGTCAACATCATGTGAATTTAGAATTTCTGGTGCTGTTGGACACATAGATTTTTGTATCAAATCGAACTTTCTTATTTATTTGATAGAAATACATTTAGTAAGAGATTGATATGTGCAATGTTTCTTTTGTCCATGAATAAATATAATTTGTGTTTGGTTAATAATTGTGGCCCACACTGGGCATTACTGACAAATCAATACACAAGTTTTGTTGGTTGTGTATTACAGCATCAAATCGATATGTTTTAGAATCAGCTGTTCCAAGAAACAATGCAATTATTGCAATTACACCCCAGAATTAAGAAACATAATTATTCTGTAAAATATTAAATACTTTACATGGTTTCTTAAGAAATATACATCAAGACTCTCTGGAGGACATGAAATGATTCATTCCACTGAGAATGTATGGTTAGACTTGGCAATACAGAAGTCAGCAGAGACCTCATTATGTTCAATGCAGAACAGAAAAGGACAAAGAGCAGAGGAGGAATCTAACATTCTGTCATGCTCTGGACTGGCTGGAGGTGCAAATGCCTTTAATGGCCTGCCCAATGTCAGTCAATGGACAAATTTCCAACGTGGCAATACTTCATTAGGTCATGTAACCCTGAACAGATAACTTTAAGACCACTAAGCCTGGGGGTTGAATTTTAACACAAGTTATGGTGGAGTGTGAGAATGTTTCTAATGTTATTCATCTATTTTATGTAACATTGAATTATGTAAAAGATAATCTTTCTCAATGTACCCATATTTACATTATGTTTACCTAATTTGCCTCATCACATTATCTAAAACAGTTCACAATTGAGGCAGTATAGAACTTTAGGCTTAAGGGTCATGGTGGTGCTTGTTGTTGTAAACTGTGTTGTAAACTTTAGGATCCGTAGATCAGCGGTTTAGGCAACTGATTGGAAGGCTGGTTTGTGTAAGCTATGCATTTTTTTCTGATGTTCATGTATGTTTCAGGGCAGTGGTGGCCCAGGCAGCTAGGGCTCTTGGTTGTCGATTTGAGGATTTGGGTTCGAGGCCTGGCGTCAGTGGGTTGCTACACTCCATACTACCCAGGCACTGCATGCAGTGCCGGTCCCAAGCCCGGTTAGAAAAATGGAAGAGTTGCGACAGGAAGGGAACCCGGTGTAAAACCTGTGCCAAGTTGCATGCAGATCGGATGGTCCGCTGTGGCGAATCCTTTACTGGAGCAGCCAAAAGGGAGAAAAGTTATGTAAGTTTACTTATGGTTGTCCACTTTCTTCCACTGGTTATACAACATGCACGACTGGCTAAGCTAAACTGCCTAGAGATGTGAATGAGTGAATGACTGTGTGCATAATATCCTGCAATGGCCTGGCCTTACAATAATAAGAGTTTTTTTTTGTCTGATGCCTAGTTTTTTTTTCCTTGGGCTTTGTTGCATTTATTCTAGGAGTCACCCCATCAGATTATTTGATCCGTAAGATTTGCCACAGGTTTAATGCTGGATGCCTTCCCTGTCGCAGCCCTCACATTTTCTAACCGGGCGTGGTCCTGGAACTGCACGCAGTTGCTGGGTTGTTTTGGGAGTAAGGTTAGGGGTCTTGCCCAAGGACCTGATTGTGGAGACCCAGCTTTTTTTTTTTAAGTTTTCAAGTTACATTGAGCTTTCATGAAAAATTTTCATAATAATTTTTTTTAAACAAAAACTGTTATCTGTGCTGCCAATGTTATGTTATTTAATTCAGTACATCACAGAAACAACTGAAATAAAGATCTGAAAGCAGTTTAGCAGCAGACTTTGTGAAAACTAATATTTGTGTCATTCTCAAAACTTTTGGCCACGAATTATTGTACACATAATTCTCCTTACATGAATTTTCTTTTTTAAAATATAAATTTAACAGCTGATGGTATTTATAGTTTTGGATAAGTATATGTCAGGCAGACAGGATGTGATGAAATATCCTTCTGGGATCTTGTTACATCAGTATAGTGAAACTGCAATCCAAGCCTGCTCTCTGCCTACACTCTGTAAAATATCTGTCAGTCTCTTGATTGTATTCTTGAACTTGAAAATTCTTTGGGTTCTTGTGTCTCCACTGATTCTTATATCGTTATACTGTAGATAACTGAGTCATCTTATATCACTAGAAATAGCTGAGTTCACTAATTGCATACAGTACTGATACAAGCCCTGTTTTATTTGTACAGTTGAAAATGACCTCATATGATTTTATTTTTATTCAGCGCTGATGGGGTCAGTTAAGATCTGTGCGGCATTATTAACAGACCTTTTCTTTCCATCAGTGATGTATGAAAAAGGGCTTGGTCAGGCTGATTATCCATGTACGTGCCCAAGGATCTGAGAAGAGGAATCTCTTATTCATGAAATGTTCATCTGTAGATGTGTTCTGTTCTTTGTATGCTAATTCATATTAGCATTTTAATATGCAATGTGTTCAGTGAGACAGACATGGCAGGTTTTAAATGACTGTTGGCACCAATGATGAGTTCGCTAATTAATAATTGATCACACCAATAATTAATCACACATTTTTTTGTTATAGTGACTAATTTGAATTACCATAGAGTAATCAGGCTAACCATGGATTCATGCTGGCTTTTATTGCCATTATACTGTACATCTACACTGGTGTAATACGTATATTAAAATGGTGAGCTGATGCACAGTGGGGTCACACAGCCTGAGCAAATAAAGAGCAT
Organism: Dolichallabes microphthalmus; assembly: GCA_026413445.1. NCBI lineage: Eukaryota > Metazoa > Chordata > Actinopteri > Siluriformes > Clariidae > Dolichallabes > Dolichallabes microphthalmus. The sequence continues at coordinate 8,912,515 of JAOTQY010000050.1, forward strand.
TAAGTATAATATAGATATATATATATATATTTTTCTTTATTATATTTATTAATTTTACATTA
>JAOTQY010000050.1:8917063-8934542 GCA_026413445.1 Dolichallabes microphthalmus
GATATGGGGAAAAAACAATGCTAGAACATGATGCCCCCTTCAAATTTCTGACTGCCCCCCATATGGTCTGGTCTAGATCTGACCCTGAATCTAACATGTTAGGTCCGCCATTTAAATACTCAGTTATTTAGTTACTTTTTCAAAAATGTAATCCGTGCCAAACTTGATGTATGATGATGGTAGAAAAATATAAAGGTCTTGACTAAAACAACAAGCATGAGGAATCAAAAGGAGTTTTCATTTTCTGCAATGGAAAAGTACTCTAACTAGTTACTTTTATTAGAAAGTACTTTTTAATGACAGTAATTTTGTAATGTAATTATTTACTTAAAAAAGTAACGTCCCCCAACACTGCTCAGTTGTGATCACATGACACTCTGTAGGCAAAGTGTATACATACTACTGTACTCATATATCAATACCTTGTTTGTTTAACAAGTTAAAATGTATTAACTTTTTTTTTTTTGCAAAATACTAACAGATCAAGTCACTAGCAATCCAAGGTTCCTCTGTAACTGAATAAGAAGAAATATTCTCTCACCACCTCTGGTGATTATAGGGCCTGCAGTTATAACAGCATCTTCAGTGGAGACATGAGGAGCTGTATCGTCCTCTCTCTTTCTTCTTTTTCCACAAATCTGAGATAAAACAATATTATTTAACATTGACATTAAGTATTAAGATGACACCCTGCCCAAAATGTCTCAATTAGTTGTCAAAATTGTACTACAATAATCCTAACACCACTTAGACAAACAGAAGACAAATTTACCGGCATCAACAGTGCACAATCATCTACCCGACACAACTTAGTGACACAGTGCAAGAAGACAGTGGACATCTTCTGGTTTTTGTGTTTCACAAACCGGAAAACTTCAAAGGCAAAGCGGCCCAGCTGGCTTTTCCCATTCTCAAAAACTGTGGTCTGTGGGTCTTTGTGACATCTATTAGGGAAATGAAACTAAGAATCAGACTGAGTGCATGAACAAACACACAGACACACACACACACACAGAGATAAAGCATTCTGTAAAGGGCCATTGTGAGAGATTTGTATAGTGAGCGGTTGGTTTAAGCAGGTAATGACCTCTCTGCTGGTTAATGCGCACCGCTTAACGCACCACTTTAGATAATGTGAAATTACCCGAAGAAAAGATCGTAGCGTATCTCATCGTTGGGATTCCCAGAGGGAGTGGTGTAACAGTAATCCATCAGTATGTTCCACCTAGAAGGTGGGGGTAGGACACAACCATTTGTGTTACTGAGGCCAACCAGATCTCTGACCTTAAACATTTTAAAACGAAATATATATGCTATACATTATTTAAATCGGAGAACTAAAACATATTAAAAATTTAACTTATATACACATGTTGTGTTCTAAAATTGCTCATGTGAATATCCTTTTTTAAAAGAAGTGTTATCCACAAGAAAAAAAATCAATCATGTAGTCATGTTATTCTATGTACTGTGTATTGCATTTCATGACAAAGTTCATCTTAAATTATTAAGTATAAATACCTCCTATCTAGATTAGTGGCCTTGACACCAGCAAACACTCTAGTCTTCAGAGCCAGACCATTCATGGGAACTGACAACTGTTGACTGAAGGATGAATCCTGAGAGATTATTAAATTATAGATGAACATTTAGCAAAATGTAATTTACTCATATGGGAAACAATTTCTATAGAAAAAGCATGTACATAGCAAAACTAGGAAAAGGAGTGTGTAATGTGTGTATTGTTTAATTTTCATTAATTGCTATATATAATTATAAGCTGTTTTTTTTTTGATTGACTAAACTTTGCATCTCAGATGTTTTGAAGTTTTTACTTTAATCTATGGTGTAATTACTGAACACCAAATTCCATAACATAATTCCAAACATACCAAACATACCATCCTTCATGGTATTTACTGACTGCATTAAGGCAAATAACTAAACAATAAGAAATATTCTCTCAGAATTTTGACTTTTTATTTTTGAGAAAAATCTGAAATTAAAGTCACATTAAAATCTGAATTTTGAGAGAAAAAAAATCATTCTGAGAAACAAGTCAGAATTCTAACCTCATAACATTATAGTCAAAATTCGAACATTAAAGTCAAAAATCAAATAAATTTTAATAGTTGCCCCAAACGTATTCCATAATGGTTAACACAAGCTTTATAAATATGATATGTAATTAAAATTAATGACTTTATATAATGTAAAGGTTAACATAGAGACCGCCCTCTCTCCCCCCATCTCTCTCTTCCTAATGCAAATGAACTATAATATCAACTTCACTCACATTGTATAGAATCAAGCTCAAGGTGCTCACAAAGGTGCCATTGTTTTCTTTTACTGCTATTGCTGCTGATGAGCTTGAAAAAGTACAGACAAGATGAATCAAATTTATAACACAGAGCATTAAGGTAATTCAAATGTTTTTAAAACCTTGCTAGAAATATATGCAATATTTAATTGATCTAAAATGATCTAAAAATATTTGTCATGGTGAACAAATAGTACACTTCTACTAGCACCTTTAACTCATTGATGATTAACAGTTATTTAAAAAAGGTGGCCAAAGGAGAAGACTTACGAAGCCAGCTGAGAGTTGTTAACCAGGTACTCTAAAGGATAACTGCAACTGAATTTATAAAGCAAGCCAGGCAGGTAGCTAATGATGGTTGGAGGGTCAGGAGTGTCGATGTAGCCTGACACGTTCCCTATCTGTACCAGAGATATATTCCCAAAAGCATTGTTGCCCTGAGTTGCAGAAACCTGGCAAAAGATGCATTTTTATAACAAGGATATAATGGTAATAAACATAAAAAATATATCAAAAGCACACCAATACTAGGCACTCGTCCTGACCAAGCAGTCACATTAGTGTAACACAATTCAGTATGTCTCACCACCAACATGTTTCCACAGGCCTCCAGTGTGCTAAGGCTGATACTGAACAGCACTGCTGTCGGGAAGGTGTTGTTGTTAATGAAGCCACGACACTGAGCATCACCGTGATGGCCATTCAGAGCAAGGTCAGCATCAGTGTAGCCCGAATAGAGCACTGGACAGAAGTTGATCTTCAGTGTGATGGTCTGCACACCGCAGTACACAGTGATATCCCGCTCAGCTTTACGTAAAGATAACATGAAGAAAAAAGGACAGCAAAGTTTTAAAAGCAGCACTTAGTCCAGAAAGAAAAACTGCAATGCTCAGTTGTTTATATATCCTTACCTGGGAATCTACTGTGGAAGGTGGGATCACAGTTGTAGCCATTAAACTGGGTCAAAGCTAAAGGTGTTCCATGTATTAAAAAAAGAAAAAGGCATATAAGCTCCATTTCAGCACCTGGAAAGATGGATACATCCAAGCTGAAAGTTCTTTCTTCTTCTTTTTTTTTTTAAAGCGTGGTATTTTGTGTTTGAGACACCTACTGATATCCACTAAAACAGGTGAGTTTAGCAAAGCTCCATGTGCTCTGCCCTGCTGCCTGCAAGTGAATGGCTACAGCAAATAGCTTCAAGAAGATGGCATCTGCAATCCAGCAGCCTGCTTGCGGCCAAGATACGGAGTCATTATCAGAACTCTTCGACAATTTGAGCTGCCCCTGCACAACATGGGAAAATGCATCAAATTGGAGTGCCTTGAACAAATCTTTTCACAAGCCTGGAAACATGAAACTCTTTTACAATTTCCCACTCTTATCCTCATACCTTGATCTGCTTCTGTCATCAGGCACTAATGTCTGCTCTCAGCAGGGGGCTAAATCAGGGAATTATGTTTTCATCAGTCACTGAGGGGACTAAACTGGCTTTTCTCTTGTACTGTCTATCGGGAAAGGATGGAAGGCCATGCAGTTGACTTTGACGCATTGGGCCTCTGGATCATGTTCTACGTCAGGCCACTTATTTGCCGGCTAAATTGAGCTGGATGCTTACTTCAAACTTGTGTTTCTAATAGAAAAGGGGTAACTCTAGGGATGAAACATATAGGGTTTTTTTGTTGCCAAAGTGTGCCACTGCTATTGATCACTAGTAAATATAAATAAAAAGACTCTCATTCAATTTCAAAATAAGCTGGTCCTCCAGGAATTCATTTAATGGTCCAAACTAAGTGGAAATCATTTGGTCAGGTCAGGATTTATAGGGATGTGGCAATAATCCCCAGCCAAATTTTTGTAATTTGCAAATATGAGGTCCAATTTGCAGTATGAGGTCATGCATTGTCCTACAAAAACAGAACACCTTTAGTGATCAAACCAAGTTTTTTTTTTTCCGCCAAGAGCGGTCTACTCGCTGAATGTTCACGGGAACGTTTGCAATGATTTCCAAACCACCTTCACCGTGTCATCGTCATACACAGACATACGACCTACTTTAAAATGTTTGCACAATTCAAATATTTTACTGCGGCTCATCATCGTACTGCGCTTGAAGTCTTCTGTAAATGTCAATCCTGTCTAGGTCCTCACTGAAGACAGTGTATATGTGTATAGAGAGCAACACCAGGATAAAGATTTTAACAAAGATATTTTAACTTCAGTGTTTGGAAAGAAACTAACAGTATTGGATGGCACCAGCAGTTATGTTTGCATGTATCAGAATTACAGCAGAAAATAACAGCAGAATTCGGACAAAGACTAATAGGATGTGGTGTGACTGTGGAGCAATGCACTGTGTGGCACTGGCTTGTTGAGCTGTGCACTGTGTTGTGGTTGGCTTGTGAAGCTGTGCTGGGGTGGGATTGGCTCATGGATCTGTGTACTTTGATTAAACTAGATTGTGGGACTGTGTTGTGATTGACACTGTCCACTATCCACTTAACATATTTTGATCTTTTTCTTTTGTTCTTCACTTTCCCCAAGTTCTGTCATCTAGATCAGCATTGTTATGTTGTTAGGCAGTAGTTACTGTATATAGTGATGAATAGAGTCTCTATTAAAATGATCTTGTCTTTGTTTTCCTATTTTTTCTGCTCTTTTCTTGTCTGAGTTTCTTTGGTTTGCAATAAATTATGCCTGTGTTAAAATAAACCTACTTGGGAAATCTGTACAATTACGTCTTCATTCACAGAACATTTCATTACACTGACTCCCAGGCACTTTCAGCATAGATTTATAGCACTGCTACTGGTTTTAAAAGCACAGAATGGATTAGCACATCATACATTATAGAGTGTCTGACCATATATACACCGCAAAAGAGAATGCTTTATCATCGCATATTAACCTCTTTATACTCTATTACTAAATTTTACTTTACTCTATTTTATTTCTTGATAATGATGATAATGATGATATGCACATATGATTATGGAATCCATTTAATTCATATCTCATTTATTGGCTTTTTATTGAACATATTGCCAGTCCTGGTGTCAATACACCTTTTAATTCAGGTGTTAAGATTTAGTCTTTATTTTTACATTGTTGTTTCAGTTTTCTCTGTGCAGATCTTACAGATGAAGTGGGGGTGTAGCCAAGCAGCTTCTTCTGAAAGAGAACAGCAGAATCATCATTCATCATTTATCGTTAACCTAGATTTGGTAACCTGCGGATTTCAGTGGTGACAAATTAAAGAAATATCAATTATCCTTCAATATTTAAACAGACTTTTTGACTCATCTGTAGAACATTTTACATACATCACACCTAAAGACTACAGTGCTGCTCAAATTCTAAACACAGCCACTATGGGATCAACATTATATTAAAAGCTCAGTGTGTCTGTCTGTGTGCGTCCCGACATTACCTTAAAGTTTATCTAGTGGTTTCCTTTTTTTTTTTTTTTTGAGATTCCTTGGATGTTGTAGTCTAGTCGTGTACTTGTACTTTGGCTCGGCTTTCACAGGTACTGCAGCTATCCATGCAGCCACCGTTACTCTGACTAGGCACAATGACATGTCTGTGCATATCACAATGAGATACAGACACCCACATCAGAGTTAGTAACACTGCACATAGAAAATACACAGTATATGTAATATTTTGTGTGATTGTGTTTGTGATCTTACGCAGGTGATGGTATTGAATGCCTGTGGATGCAGTGCTAGCACATTCAAACTTGTGAATCTGTACACTAGGTACGTTTATCTGTGAGAGGCTCCCATTTGTTTCTCTCTTATCAGAATAAACATGCTAACATTAGTCGAAGTGATGAGTTTCCAGAGTCTCTCCCATCTGTGTTTTTTTTTTTATCCACTGGGTCTTTGACTGAGGAAGTGGCCCTGATTGGCTCAGCATTTCACACATAGTAAAGCCAATCAAAAAACAAACAACCAATCATAGATCAGACTATATTCTTGTAACCAATCATAATGCAGAAAGAGAAATATGATAGAAAATAGGGGAACCCAAATCTAACCTCAAAGTTTCATACTTCTTTTAGTTCTTGTGTTATATTTCTGTCAGATAAACTCATCACAGAAAATAGAAGTGATTGGGCAGATTATAATGAGATCAAAGAAGCGTTGTCCATAAACTGTAAATGTAGCTATTGTTTGTTTTTTATAGAACATTATATTTGGCAAAGGTTGTAACTTAAAATTAATCTGATCTTACACTCTATATAGCACATAATTTGAGAGACTCTATCACAGGCACTGGTCAGGGAAACACCTACCTAAGTGGTAGGCTGCTATAAGGTGTTTAGCATATTGGTGTACTATATGACATGCTGTTAGCATTCTACCATCCCGTTCCATATGTTACCACAAACAGGGATAAGATACTAAAAAACTATGCTAGCTACAGAACTATTGAAAAAAAATTATCATTGGTGTAAAATGCTGAGAGGGAGTGCTGTTGTGTTGAATATCAGCACACCTGTGATGCAGTCATAAGCATACTTTATATTTCCACTTGTTCCTCTGTGGATATATTAACTAACTTCTGGGTTTCTAGGATTGAATCCCAAATAGCATTAAAATAAAAAGTTAGTGTAAGCTAGAATCCCTTGTTCCACACACCAAGTAGTGCCCGTGATCAGGGGTTAGACAGGGATTTGAGGTTTAGGCTTAGAATCTCGTGTTAGCCGTGAACAAAACAACATGGACAGTTCAGAGGCAGGCTCCTGTAAGAGGTTCTGGCCTCCTTCCAGTACTGCAGACAGTAGAGGTCTACTTTTACCCATGCTGATGACTGAATGTTAGTGTGATTATGAGAACACCTGTGACGTAGTATGATGCAATTAAACGTCCCAGTGCTGTTATACTCTATTATTACAACTCATGGAATGCCTTTTGTCCAATCAGATTACTCAATCAGAGCTAATTGTCTTATAGTAATTTGTGATAAGTTACCATTGCTCTGATAATGCAAAAAAAAAAAAATGCTGAGAACCCTATGTAGTTGCTAATAATTCACCCAAGGACACAGGTGCTTCACATACAGTACAGGTTCATTGCCTACATAACAGTGTTTCAGCACCCTGTCTGAGTGTGTACAGTATGTAAGATAATGTAAGGCTTGTTGAAAGCCAACCACTGGAAGCGTTTTAGCTGTTCAAGCGTTTATACTCAGTTAGGATCACTGTAATGAATTCTACTGAGACAGCTCTAAATCACATCAAATAACAACCCCTTTTAAATGCATGTGCCTCACATCTCAGACATCCGAAGGTTAAACATGTTTTATCGTATCCTGTCTCAACACCACAGTTATTACAGTTCTCAGTTTGGAAAATAACTGGAATACTGTAATATTATTAGATATTCAGCTGTCAGTGAAGAAATAGATTTGGGTATAGTTCAAAGATGACAAATTATGTTTAGCAGATGATGAGTGCATCTGTAGATTTAAGACCCAAACTGTCAGATTTTACGATTTTTAACTGACAAACTAAAAAAGTTAATTAAATGTACTTTCTTCCAAGAAACAGTAGTTGAATTAATAATAAATATTATAGTAAAAAAACAGCATAATAACTCATAATAAAACACTTATAAAATAAAACAGATTTTACAGGCCTAGTTTCACTATGAGCATTAAATATGTTAATTAAAATCTAACAACCTCCAGGGCTGCTTACCATAAATTTGAAGATGTTTTCTCAGTTACAAATCTTCCACACCGTTGAAGCACACTGTTGTGTAACCTGGTGAAGAGTGTTTTTTTTCCCCTTCTTTTTTCCTGGTGGCGTCTCTTCTGTGTTGATTTAAATCTTGCAATCATTTAAAATTTGTGCCTCAGATGTGACTGCTTGTGAGTTCCAGAGAGCCATTGGGTATATTCTGTATTTAGGATTCTAAAGGGTTCTCAGAGACACACAGCAGCTTCCCCTAGTTCTAGACTTTTAGGCAATTGAGACCCTCAACCCTCATACTGGCATGTTTTTGGGAAGTGGAAAGAAACTCGAGATCCCTAAAGAAACCAATGCAGGCAACAAGAAAAACATTTGCTTATTTATACTATGGTTTGAACAACTAACCTTCCCCTACATGGACTGAACACAGTATATTAACTCTGAACCAATGAGCTGAGTTGTGTCAGAGCTAACCACTGCATCATCATAAAAAACATGTATTTATGTGTTTACCATACCTTGCTATCAGGCCTGGTTTAAATGATCAACTTCACTGAAACTAGTAAATATATCCTTATGACTTCCATTTAACAAGAATAACAGTACTTCTGTCAAAAAGTGCTGATGTTGTGGATGGTCCAAAATGTATATTTTTTGCCTTCACATGACCTTAATACCTGATGACATAACACCTGAACACTTGAATATGAATTAATTGAAGTGCTAATTATGTTCTTTTTAAAAAAGCTAATCAGAATGACTGATAATTATGATATAAAAATTAACATGGGGTTCAAGATTGAGTTTGAAATTAAATTCTGACTTGAAATTCTGTCCAGCTCTCCCATCTCCTCAGTTTCCAAAGCTTCAACTCTTACATCAATATACCATCATCAATGCCATTACCCTTGCCAACTAAACAAACTGAGCTGAAGACTTTCCCTAATACTTCATATACCTGCAGTGCTTATGTAAAATTTTAAATCTGGTGTTTGTTGTCATCGCAGCTTGGATTTTTTGTTAATATGACGTTACCATTATTTTTTTTCTCTTATTAAATAGCAATGGCCAACCAGCAATATTTATCATATGACATTTGTGCAACAAACGTGTGCTAAGTTTGTCTCATTAAAACACAATACCAGCCATATAATTATACATATATATTGGCAATTGGTGCCACAAAGTGCCAACATTGGCCCGACCGCAACGTCAAAAACAGTCATGGTAGGACGGCATTAATTGGTAAAACAATGTGACACAGAACATTTCCTAAAAATGTATTCAGATATGTTTGTACATGTCTACAGTTGTCTGGGGTTGTATGTATAGCTGTTACTTTGACTTTTATCTAAGTGTTGTTCAATATATACCCTCCAAGCTAACATTTGGACGACTGATGACCGTTGATGACAGCTGTTGTGAATCAGATAATGTCAAACACGACCGTTCAACTTTTATTTAAGAACTGCTTTTCAACAATGACGGACGTGTCAGAGGTTCATAATTTCAACGGTCATCAAACGTCCAAATGTTTGCTGGGCCTTATCATCTGATTTTTAACTGAGCAGTTAAGGGCCCAACAGGGGATGCCTTACCAGTGCAGGGCTTTGAAGTCTGATTTGAAGCCCAACATCTTAACTAGTGATCTTATCCCTACTCTTGATAGAATGTAATAAACAGGGTGATATAAAGGGCTACATGGAAGGGTAATTGTTGAGCATGGCATGATGGGAAGGCATCGCCCTCTTGTGGACGTGGAGTTGTCAGGATGCTCAGGACTGTTTAAATCCCTTATGCATTTTTTTAATCCTGTAGTAGAATCTGAGGCAGAATCACACAATCACACAAAGTCTGAGTTGGCTGTTGTTATTAATGATATTCATTAATTACTTGCCTTGTAGCTATAGAGGCAACAGGTAGAAGAAACCTATTAGGATTCAAAGACTTAACATATTTATAGTGTCAATAAAGAAACTTTGAAACCATCCTAATTAACATCACCAGCCATAATTTATGTTATGGAAGCTAAGTCAAACGTTTTCTGGACTGAAAGAAGGCCTGGGTCATATATTTTTCATGAACGATCAGAGCAAGTGCGTTAATGATTTCTTTCCTGGCCTAGGTGTGGAGCCTAGTTTCGACGAGCACAATCTCAACTGGCGTTCTTCTGGAAGTAGAGCAAACTACATAGGATGTGCGGGCCATTATTACACCGCCAGTGTAGTGTGTATATGTAGGGAATAAGGAGTAGTTTGGGATCGAGCCATCGCCTGATCCAGGATCAGCCTGTAGCGCAGTGTCCTATATTGGAGGAAGCCGCACAGGCCCGCCATTTCACTGAACGCCTTTCTGGTGCTTTTAACACGCCTGCAGGGTGGCGGAAAAAAGGAGGTGGGGAAGAAGACAGTGGGATTTGGGCAGAGAAAAGGATGAGAGATGAATCAAAGGAGCTGTGAAATTTTCCCCGGCAAATGTTTATTTAACAATGTAACGGTATAGTAACGTTAGCTGATATTAACCTCGCCTCGGTTCGGGATTTTTCGTCTCGGCGCGTGCGTGGACCAGAGCCCGGGCTTCGTTTCATCTCAGTCTGATACACCTCTACCTCTATTTTAGTTCTTCTTCTTTCCATTTTCTTCCACAACCACGGACTAAAAACAGACACGCAGCACGACATATAAGTGCTGTCATCATTTTTTTTTCTTTCTTTTTTTAAAAAAAAGAAAATCCGACATTTTTCCCCTTTAACCGCCTCGACGCGCTGAAGATGTCGGGCCAGAGCATTACGGACAGGATCACGGCCGCTCAGCACAGCGTTACCGGCTCGGCCGTGTCCAAAACCGTGTGCAAGGCGACCACACACGAAATCATGGGTCCTAAAAAGAAACACTTGGATTGTGAGTATTGAATCGACCTGACAGGTTAAGATTTTGGCGCAGTACAGATGGAAAGATGCGCGAGATTCCCGCTTCGAATTGTATTGTTATGGCGACGTTAATAGCAGCGACAATGGGCAGCTAAGCTAATAGTTATTATAATAGTTATGAACAAGTTAAACATTGATTTATCGTACACGTTATTTTGAATGAAACAAGATTTTTTTTTACTGTACATCTAGGGCCGTATATTTGCACGTATGATATTGATGTAGGCCCAGGTGTAGCCTGTGTAGACAAAGATGAAAATAATCTCATGAGGGTTTTACATTGCAGCGGCAGGAAACGGAATCAGCTTCACATCTGTTCAGAGAGCCGGGTTACATTAGTCTCAGGTAGTACTCTACCATGCTTTTCAATCATCGTAACTCAACACAAATTACGCAATCACTTGAGAAAATGTGGTTTTTGCTGTTACTTCAGTGTTAAAGTGATGCTGATGTGATTTCTGGACCGTTTGTGTAATATCCTTTAGAATGGTTTGCAGTCTCATCACTGTCCTGTGCATCCCAGAGAATATTCTGTTTAGCAGACTGTTTATTCATTCACCAGAGATTTTAAAAAATTTAGATCGAGAACAACACCAGTGTGAAGAAGTTTAGAGTTTTTCTCAAGGGTTCAACATTGGTTGGGATTTGAACTTGTACCCTTGCACTCATTGAAACAGAATGTTAACTTGAAGATGTACAGATGTACCTCGACATACAAATTTATTTCATTCTCATAAAGTCGAAATTTCGTACTGCGAAACACATTATCCCATAAGAAAATAATGTAAATGCAGACCCATTCCAGCCACCCTTAGATATTACCCATATTACCAATTCCCAACACTATAATTATATTTCTTCAGATAAAAACAAGCATTTAGAAAAGACATGCAAATGAAATAAAATATGAAATAAATAGATATTAAATCTCACTTATCCTTAACTTATAATTTCTCTTGGCACCAGCTGCTTTAAAAACAAAGCTGAAAGTGCCTCTCTTTTTTCATTGCTAACAGTCTTGGGACCCAGGGTGCTATGTCTTTACTAAGTCTATGTGTTTTTTACTAAATCTAAAAAAAAAAAACCACACCAAAAAAAAAATTTAACCTGCTTTGCTTGGCTTTCCACTGACGCAGACAAGTTTTGATTGGTTATCGAAAGTACACGGAACGTATTTTAGGAAAAATTGCAAGGCGGGGGTGTTTGTACTGTGTGCCAAGGTGCCAGTGTATTTGACACTTACGCTTCAACATTTTAATGGCTGAGAGTTTAACTCATGTGTGGAACTTATAGTGGTTAGCATTGTGGCATTGTACCTCCAGGGTCCAGGGTTCAAATCCCGCTTTGGGTCTGTGTGCATGTTCTCCTGTTGCTGGATGGGTTTCCCCAAGGTACTCTGGTTTTCAGTGCCAAGATATGTAGATTAGGCTAATTGCCGTTCCCAAGTTGCCTGTAGGGTGGGTGCCCTTTGATAGCTTGGCACCCTGTCGAGGGTGTATGCCACCTTGTGCCCAAAGTCTCCTGGAATAGGCTATAGGCCCCCACGAAACCACTTTGAATAGATGCAAAAAAATTACTTAAACAAAACTGAGATCATATAGGACAACAGTTTGAAAGTGATAATAATTGATACAATTTTATCAATTAGTAGTAGTAATCTGAGATTAGGCTAATTGGTGTTCCAAATCCCCAAATTGCCTGGAGTGTGTGTTCGAATGTGTGCCGTGAGATGGATTGGCACCCTGACTAGGGCATATCCCACCTTGTGCCCGAATGTTCCTAGGATAAATTCCAGGCTTCCTGCGACTCTGTATAGCATAAGCAGTATAGTATAGCAGTAGTTCTGATTTTGTGCATTATGTAATTCCTGCGCATTTTGAAACAAAAGTATAACTTTTTATGTTTATTACCTTTACCTTTACTGTTACATTTAAACGCCCAAATAACATTTTAGGTCTCGGATTTCTTGCATGCAAAAATTCTTAAAGGATAAAAAAAAAATCTGTAAGATAGTCCATTTGGAAAGTTCTACTTTTCCAAGAGTTTTATGTACTTTAATAAATCTGATCCAGGTCGTGTGTGAAGTTTGAAGCCTGTCATGTGCTGAATTGGGTCTGTAAAAGTATATGAGTATGGAAAATGCAAAACCATTCAAAGCATGTGGTCCACAGGAGTAGAAATAGCTATGACTTATTTGGTCCCAGGGATAAGCCTGCTCATGATGGCTGGAAATAACCGAGCAATTTCTTAAGTCTTAGTTGCATTGCAGGTATAAATACATATATGTGACTTAACCTGATCAGCCATAACATTAACTGCTGGAAGGCAAAATGAAGAATTTTTATCTCATTACAATGGCACCTGGGGTATATTAGGCAGGTATAGATTATATTTGTCCCTATAAGTTGATTTGGGTGACTTTGACAAGGTCCAAATTGTGATGCTAGACAATTGAGTAGAAGCAACTCCAGCTCTTGTGGGATGTTCCTTGTCTGCCGGGGGTTAAGACCTCCCAAAAGTGGTCCTAGGAAGGAAAACCGGTCTACCAGTGACGGGGTCATGGGCAGCCAAGGCTCATTGATGCACGTGGGAAGTGAAGGCCGGCCCATGTAGTCCGATTCAACAGAAGAGCTACTGTATCTCAAATTACTGAAAAAAATTAATGGTGGTTCTAGGAAGAACTATAAACTAGAAAGATAGAAAGACATCGCAGTTTGTGGCGTCTGGAACTGCGTAGTCGCAGACCTGTCAGATTGTCCATGTTGACTCTTTTCCACCACAGAAAGCACCTATAAATAGGCACGTGAGCATCAGAACTGGACCACAAAGGAATGGAAGAAGTTGTCCTGGGGTAATAAATCAAGTTTTCTTTTCCATCATTTAGATGGCTGGGTGTGTGTTCATTGCTTACTTGGGAAAGAGATGGCACCAGAATGCACTATGGGAAGAAGTTGAACCAGTGGAGGAACCAGTGTGATGCTTTGTGATTGTTACATTGTTACTGACCAAGTATACCCCTTCATGGAAACATTATTCCCTGATGACATTGGCCTCTTTCGGCAGGATAATGTGGCCTCACAGACTGCAAATGGTTGAAGAATGGTTTGAGGAACATAAGTTTGAGGTGTTAACTTGGCCTCCAAATTCTCCAGATCCCAATCTAATCAGGAACCGTGGGATGTGATGGAAGAAGAAGTCCGACCATCTAATGACGGCTTGGTGCCAGATACCACAGCACACCTACAGAGGTCTAGTGGAGTCCATATCTCGACAGGTCATGGCTGTTTTGGGGCCAAAAGGAGGATCTCCTCAATATTATTGTCATAATGTTATGGCTGATCAGTGTATGCATGTGTGTTCAAGCTTGTGTGAATTGTGTGGTGGTGGACAGTGTGTATTGGTCAAAGTTATTGCACTCAAGGAAACTTCAGGGAATGCTAAATATTTTAGCAAATGAATTTTTTCATTAGTTGTGTTTTTGTGTTTTTTTATCATCCCCCTCCTTCAAAGCATTTATTTAATATATAACCACTAAGATGGTTTCAAGTTTAGTTTTGTCCAGTGCTGCTGTCTTGTGTTTCTTAATTGCTGTAAAAGATCTATTACTGTACAACATAAGTTTGTTTTGGTCTATTTTAGTAGCTATAAGCCATGTATGGTGAAGGATTGCTTGTCCTCTGAGACAGCAGAGCATGAATCAAAGTTGGCAGCAGTTGCAAACCCGTCCTGGCAGACATATTATCAGAAGTCAGGCTTCCTCCTTCACTAAACTAAAAAAGAAGTTTGCTGAATATCAGCCTCGTACAAGCAGTTTAACGTAGAAGATTTGCCGTTAAGTGATTGTTGTTTTTCAGCTTTATTTAAAGGAGAGGTGAAATTCTTAATTCCGATGCTGCCTTTAATGTGTAACTGTGACAGTCTCACACCACAAAGATCCCTGTTACCCGAGTACTAGTCCACCTCTGGGTCACCTGTTTCACATTGCACCTTCATTTATTTACTCACTCCAGGTACTAGTGTATATTTAAAAAGTCTCAGTTTTGAGCCTCAGACTTTATTGTATTTCAATATTCTGGATTGTTCATTGATAATTTTCCTGATCCTCTCTCTTTAGTGATTGCTTGTACTTTTTGTATTTAGTCTTTTGAATATGAAGTAAACCTTTCAACCTTCACGCTGTGTCATTGCTACAGTACATTATATTGCCTAATAGTTACTATGTGGATGTCTTATATGGTCAGTTTAGTATGAATCTGTCATTTGTCATTGTGTGCGGCGTAGCGAGAAAAACACTGACTGGATGTGTAGTATGAGCCTCGGAAAGCTTTAAGTGAGTTATGAGCAATAGCAGAGGAGTGTAGGACTTTTTTCCCCTTATGTTTGTAGTGTGAAGTTGAAGATATGGGCGTAGAAATAAAGTTGGCCTAAAGTGAAATAGGGATTATATATTTTGTTTATAGAATAGACACAAAAGATGAAGCCCTAAACACAGCATCACCACTGTGCAGGCACAGTTTTAAAGTTAGGTCAATTTGGTTTTAAGTTGGCACATTTGTGATTCTTCTATTTCTCAAAAAAGAAACACACAAAAAGGTCAAAATATGTCTTTTCTTACTCTGGGCTGAATAATTTTTTGCATTTTCTCCTGGTAAAGCCAGCTGAAGCTATTCTGTCTACTCTGAAACACAGATCACCGGTGCTTTACAGTAACTGAGTCAGTAAGGGAGCATCTGAAAATGCAAGACGTGGCCAAGAATGTACTCTTCTACCAAGATTATAATAGTGTACTCTGCAGGATATCTACATTTTGGAGAGTTAGCATACAGTATGACTAAAGGATTGTACTTACTTTTTATAGCATATACTAACTACAGCAAGCTGCTTTAAAAAAAAGTATTTTCTGTTGTTATTCTTTTCTGCAAACAAATATCAATAAAACTCTTTATGATTTGCAGTATATTACACTCTATTCTTTCTATCAAAAATCATAGATTGATTTTGAAAATAATCTACATGTCATAATCTACAATGTCATAATCTAATGACATTACCTTGTGCTAGGTATATCTACTCACCAAAATGTTTTCTAGGTACAGTAGCTCTTAAAATAATTTAAAACAAAACTGTATTTCACCATCATTTTTTCTTACCATATTTTTCAACTACAGAAGAGTAGTGGCTCTGGCTCAAAGAAAAAAGGATTGAAAACATTTTCAATTTATGATAGTACGAGTGTAAAAAACAAACAACTGCCTAATTATCATTTTTATTGATAATATAAAATGTGATGTGAAAAAAATTTTAATATGTGATTCATATCATGAAGTGATGGGAAACAACAGTGACCAGTATATTATCACGATACTAAGGTGCCAATTCGATTTGTATTCCAATTCTGTACAGATCACAATTTCCTAGCAAAATATCCTGATTCAATATCTGTTTTATATTTACAACTTTATTTTAATTTTATATTTAAAAAAGCAGCGTCATAACTCTAAAGCATTATACCTATATGTCGTGTGCATTTAAATAATTTCAGGAATACAAAAGTATTAAAATTTAATTAAACAAAAAACAATTGTACAGTGGAACAGTGGATTACGACATAATTCGTTCCGGAAGCGTGCTCGTAAATCAAAATCGAATTTTCCCATAAGAAATAATGAAAACTCAAATTATTCGTAACACAGCTCAAAAAAATAAATACATAAAAATAATTAATACAAAATATAAAGTAAAAAGAAAACAAATTAACCTACACTTTACCTTTAAAAAATAAATCCCGACAGATAAGTGTTTCCGTTTATGCACGCAGGCGCTTTGTGTGTGTGTGTGTTTGTGTATGTGTGTGAATCTAAAGTTAGAGGAAAGGAGGAATCAGACCCCCCCCTCCCTCTTCTCATCTTACACAGTAAACCTTCCTCCTCTCTCTTTTGAGTTTCTCACACACACACACACACACACACATTAATGAAAAGACTGTTTTATCAGGAAAATTTTAAATGAACATCGCTAATAATTCTCGTGTAAGCGCACGCTAACGGAATCACTGTAAAAAAAAATAATAATAAAAAAAATAACCTGCACTTTACCTTTGAAAAGAATCGTGACAGAGCAGTGTTTCTGTGTAGCGCAGAGTGCGTGTGTGTGTGTAAAAGAAGGCGAGAGGAAGGTGTGTTTGAACACATATATCGGCAGGCTGACAGACAGAGAGAAAATTGATCTTTAACCTCTCTAATGAAACTGTCTTTTGCTTTACATGCGCACACATGTTTGTTATAATAAACAGTACACACGCACTGTACACATGCGCTTACAAACGCAAAATTAAATGTTTTACATGCACACGTGGTCACAGTGTTATAGTAAACAGTACACGCATGCACGGATGTTGATTATACCAGTGAGAGATGTGCACTAAGATCTAGCAGAGGGGACGATTACCCACAAAAACAGTGGTGTGAAAAACTATTTGCCCCCCTCCTGATTTCTTGTTCTTTTGCATGTTTGTCACACAAAATGTTTCTGA
>JAOTQY010000050.1:8956856-8967695 GCA_026413445.1 Dolichallabes microphthalmus
CACAGGTTTGCCTGCCTTTACGGCGTGAATAAAGGTGGCTTCAGCCAGGACACGAGAGGGCGTGATATCCCATACTAATATGTGTTGTACCGAGTGAATCGACTAAAAGGGAACTGTTGCCTTTGAGTCTTTCTTTTATGTCTTTTAATACCATCAACTCCAAAACTGTTGACATGCAGAGTGTGTGTATTTCTAGTCGATGTGAGGTTATATTAATAAATTAAACGAGTTAATTGGCTTATCTGATGTTTGTCCATGTACTTTGGCAAAGGGAAACTAATTTGCTATAGTGACCAAAATCCATAATTTTGATACATTCATAAACCTTATAAATAAGTACATTTAGAAGTTTGCTGAGAAAATGTTGAGTATTTGCACTTTGATGCATTTATTTCTCGCCTAATTTGATATCTTAGACAAAGGTCATATTTATCACTGTATATCGATAATGTAAAATACAAAAAGAACATCTTGACCAAAACAAACATTGAGCGCTGTTGACCAGTGCGTTATGTATATACTGAATACTGAATACTGGGTGTTTAGCGAAGGATGGATTGAAATGTGAAAAACAGTTTGATTGAACCTGACTTTATTGACGTTCTGCTGAATATTGTTGTCCTCACAGATTGTTTTCTTTTGTTTACATTCATTATTTAAGAACTGTGTATGGAATCATGTTTTAGTCCCATCATGCCTTGTTTCAGTATGTTTAACTCCAACTACAAAACACATCCAGATCAACACACAAATAGGTACAGGAACACAAGCTGTGCAGTTTGTCTTGGGATTTAACACTGATTCTCAGAGCATTATGTAGGCTATACGTGCAAACTTTAGGATTGAAGTGAACATGAAATGTTTTGAATGGAGAAATTCAAAACAAGACCCATATCAAATCAAAACAAGACCCATACGTATCAAATCAGCTATACTATATACTGCATGTGTGAAAAGGTATGGTGTTAGTTTATTTATACGTCAGTTAGAACCCATAATTATAACACACTGTATATATTAATTTGGCTTATTGTCTTGAATGTTATAGCTAACAAAACTTGTGACTGGACTTTGGTTAGGAGGAGACACATGCTAAAACAAGCACAGCTAAAGAAACAGTGGCAAATGCAGGCGTGAATGTGAATGGTTAGTTCTTCCCTGACACACACACGCACACACACACACGGCGACTCGGTAAACCTCCTACAGCAGGATCTTCTCACAGAGGCGCTGAAGGTAAACGCTTTCAAAAAACAAGCTTTACTTCGAGTGAATAGCTGACAGGAAATATGATGCTGTGTGAATTTAGTGCAGAATTCGGGTTTGAGGTTTTTCCTCTGTAGTGTACAGCATTCAGAGAAACGTTTAAAAGAAGGTTTCCTACAGGAGTAGAATTTCTATTGGACGTAAATGTACACCGTATGTGTGAATTTAACGGATTTCTAAAAACCCGTTGGCTTCGTATTTACTTTCTGTTGGGGTTAAACGGATAACAGGTAAGAGCACCGAGGCTACACTTTACAGTAAACACCTGAAGTGCTGAATCAACATGTAACCTGTTTATTTGTATAAGAGTTGGCATTATTTACCCATGTAGCGTGTATAATTAACGCTAAGTTAAGTAAGTTACACAGACAACAGAGTATTAAACATAATACAGTACATAATGGATACTTATTTATATTGAGTTAACTTTTCTTGTTATATATTTTACAAAATTGGTGAAACATGCTGTCACTTTTGCAGTTTTGCTGATGCCATTTAAATGAACAGACACAGTACAGTTGTATATGTTGAGAAAATATAGTATGTACTTTCAATCATGAAATACCTTTTCTTATTTTAATAGTCAATATTCAATTGTAGTATTTTTTTAAAGTTCAAAGAAATGTCTTGTCACTTTGATCATACATGGAAGTGACCATATACTGTACTTTTCTTCTAAAAATATTTTTTTGCATAAAATAAATCTGAATCACAATAATCATAATTGAGCTACAGTATATAAATAAAAGAAAGATTTTGTCTGTACATTGGTCAGAACTCACACTTTCAATGATTCAATGATATCTTCACGTTTCATTACGTTGAAGGACCCGAAACCAGTCTCAAAAGATTTTGACAGGATCACGCAAAACCTGCTGGACAGAATTTAATAAAACTTTGCCAGTCTTTAGGTATTTGCCTCAAGTTAAACCTGCACCATAAATAAAAACAATGTTGTTGATCTTTCGGCTGCTCCCGGCAAGGGGTCGCCACAGCGGAATATCCAGTCCGCACAACAACTTGGCACAGGTTTTACGCCGGATGCCCTTCCTGACGCAAAAACAATATGATGAGTAAATGTGACAGTATGAGCAGTTATGTGCCAGATTATAAACCACAAGTTTTGATAGCGTACTGTGCATGTGTCAAACCACGGGCGAGTCTTAAATCAACCGCTGGAGAGAATTTAATAGAAATTTTGCAGTACTTAGAGATCTTCTTGAAGTTTAACTTGCAACATAAGTGAAATCGAAATTGTGAGTAAAAGCAATACTACGTACAGTAAGGTACCGGATTTAATAATCTACTTTAAAATAAGCTACTAATAAGCTACTTGCTCAATGTACCAATAGACTTTAGAAGAGCTAAACTGAGATGTCTCATCTGTGATTCACTCACCGATTACTGAACAGGGAGTGTATTGAAAGAATGATGAAAGAAGTACAGCTTAGTATAAACAAAGCATAAAATACTTAACTTACAAAATTTAATTTCTTTGTATTAATACAGAGAGTTCTGTCGTACAGAAAGACAGACAAACATGTATGCTGTCCTCAACCTGAAATAATAATATAACTGATTACATCAAAGCTGATTAGCTTTTTAACTATTTCTACAAACTCTTTACTCGTCAGCGAGGGGTATTTACCCTAGTATCTTTTAAAATAAGTCAAACTTATTTCACTAACAATGGTGTTACTGTCATTGGTGTTACCAGGAATAGAAGTACAGTAACACCAGTTATTAAATGTATATATTTTTTTAAATGCATTAAGCTCTACTTTTTGTGAATTCATAATGTTTAAAAGTAAGTTATTGCTATTGTGTCTGTGAATAGAGGTGTGAAAGAAGAAATATATTTCAGAAGATTTTTATGAACCAAATTCCACCTTTTCTGTAGAGGGACCCAGATATATTAAATAAGCGAATTCAGTGTTGTATTGTCATTTAAAGTTACAGTTTTAAAAAGGACTGAATTAAGATTAGACAGCAAAAGAGGAACATGATTGAAATAAATAAAAGTCCAGACTGAAGTGGTCTAAGCAGTGTTTCTAGACTCATTATCGTACAGGGTCTATAGATGTACAACTATAAATGTTACTTTTGTGTACTGCAAAGTCAGAATCCATGATCATTCTTTTCATTGGTTGAGCTGTTTATTAGTCTGGATGGTGGGATGTGTGTTTGACTTTCAGCTGGCTGTGTGAGGCAGAATGACAGAGAGGATTGAATGAAAAGGAAATAGATCTTAATATTGCACAGATTTGACAAGGACAATTATGAATCAATTTTCAATTAGAAGGTAGAGGCTACTGGACATTCATAGACAGGTCAAGGAACGCTATCACTGGTCATGATGTCACCATTTGGTTTATAGAAGTGCTCTATAAATGTGCTCTATATATATATGTGTTCTTGGAGTAATTTTGGTAGACCGGCCACTCCTGGAAAAGTTCACCACTGTTTCAAGTTTTCTCCTTTTGAGGATAATGGCTCTCAACAAGGTTCACCGGAGTCACAATAGCCTTCGAAATCACTTTCCAAACTGATACATTTCAATTACTCTGCTTCACATTTGTTCTGGAATTTCTTTATATCATGTTTCTTTTTTAGATTTTTTTCACCTGCTTCACTTTGTCAGAGTAGAAGACAGTAATCACGTCTAGGTGTGGCAAGTGAAATTTAACTTAGCTTTCCAAAAAATTTGGTAAATCGTAGTTCATGATTTAGTGGCGGTGGGGGGCCAGGTCGGTTTGAACAGCTTTTCCGTTAATAAATGAAATCATCATTTCATTAGAAAATGCATTTTGTATTTACTTGGGTAATGGTGTAATATTAAAATGTATTAATTATCTGTAGCAAGTGTGACAAATATGCAGAATTATTTTTTAAGGACACAATACTATATATATATATATATACCTGATATACAGTACACGACCAGAATTCCGGGAAAAGTTGGAACATTTTTTTTATTAAGGAAAACTAAAAGACCTTAAATCACATAGGTCTGAAGTCTGTTGCACAGAGCAGCATGTGCACATTCACACATGCTTGCATTCATTTATACCAAGTGGGAATTTAGAGTAGCCAATCCACCAATCAGCATATTTTTTGGGAGGTAAATGGAAACTTGGTAAATGGAGTGAAACCATGCAAAAAACAAAAAAAAGAAAACACACATACACATACTACACACACACATACAATGGAGCACAAAGTAACCTGAGCCTGTGAGGCAGTAACTGTACCAGATTTGCTGATATTTGAAGGCTTTTGTAGGGGCAGTTCTATAGATTTAGTTTACAGACATCTACACTGTGTGGCACAGCATACCATATACTGTAGGTCACTTTGGATAGCATTATTGCATATACATGTACAAGCTGTAGTCCTTTTGGTGCCTTCCACAATATATTATTCTGTCTTTATACCATCCATCAAGATAAAAAAACAACAACTAAAGAACAAGCTAATATATCTGATTATATCTACTATTATTTAGAATTGTACTTTTGTTCATATAGCCAGGACACAGATATGATAGTGGCATGTAATACTGGTGTATCAGGCCCCCAAACCTACAAACCAAAATTATTATTTTTAAGAAAAGCAAAGCATGCTCAACCTCAGTATTACAGTGGGTACAGAAAAGAATCACCACATTTAAAAAAAATAATATTTTTGTTGCTTTGCAGCCTGAACTCAAGACAGACACAGGTTTTATCCAGCTGTATTTACTTAGTGCAACTTTTAGCATCCAAGTGAAAGATAGAACACCAACATATCAGAATTTTTTAAAAAACAGAATCATTTATTTGGAAAAGGATCACCCCACCCAGAAATTACTCAGCTTGTCAATGGCTCACAAAGCCATTTGACTTTCAACTGTGATCGACTGTGGTCATTTTGTTTAGCTCATCCTGAAAAGCTGAAGCAATTCAGTCCATGGTAGTGTAACTGAAGCAAACAATCAAGGTGGCAAGGCGAGGTACCCATGTCAAAAGATCGTTATTTGGGATAAAGTTGTGCAGGGGCACAAACCAAGAGATAGATATCAACAAATTCTAAGGCTTATCACTATCTAGGAGCACACTGAAGTCTATTATTGGGAAGTGGAGGGTATTTGGTACAACAATCAGGACAACGGATCAGGTCGTAGCAACAAACTGGATGAAAGAGCCAGGAGGAAACTGGTCAGAGAAGCTACCAAGAGGCAGCAACTGTGAAGCCCTTGCAGAAATTTATGTTAGGCAGCGCTCATTATGTGCATGTTACAATACCACAAATTCTCCACAAATGTAGCTTGTATGGGAGGGTTGCAAGAAAAAAGCCACTCCTCAAGAAAGGCCACATGCGGTCATGACTGAGCTTTGCAAAAACACAGGTTGTCAGATGAGACTAAAATGTAATTATTTGGCCACAACACCAAACGATGTCTGGCGGAAATCCAATACAGCTCACCATCCAAATAACACCATTCCAACAGTGGTAATATCATGTTATGGGGTGTTTATCTGCAGCAAGGACAGCAATGGAGATAAAGGATAGGATACAAGAAAAACGGTTGGGGCAAAATACCATTGCATTCTTGGGGTAGAAGTAGGTTTACCTTCCAACATGACAATGACCCAAAGAACACACCCACGGTGGATGAACGAGAAAAAGGTCTAGTCAGATCCCAGACTTAAACCCCATTGAAAATGTGAGAAATAACTTGAAGATTGCAGTCCATGAATGGTCACCATCAAATTTAACTCCAGCAACTGAGCAGTTCTGCAAAGAAGAGTGGACAAATATTACAAAGTCTAGATGTGAAAAGCTTTGTTTGCCATTGAGAAACTTATTAACTTCACCTGATTGAGTTTACATGTCGCTTTTAGGAGGGGCTGATCCTTTTCCAAATTAGTGATTCTGTCAGCTGGATAAAACAAAAACTGTTTCTGTCGTAATTTCAGGCTGCAAAGCAACAAAATGTGATTATTTTAAAGGGGGGAGAGATTCTTTTCTATACCCACTCTTATGGCCCTTTGAATTTCTACAATCCTCGATCACTGAAAAGCCACATTAATCTGTGCATTTTTTAATTTATTTCTGAATACTGTATTCTGTGCACTTTTTGACATCTCTAATGCAAATAACCAAACTATAACGGCAAGAAAACACAGGCTTGGCTTCAGAACAACTCTGTGAAAGTCCTGGAGTGGCCCAGACAGAGTCAGGACCCGAACCCAGTAAAAAATCTTGAAAATGGCTGTGCACTAACCGTGCCTATTTAACATTGTTCTCTAATCTTCAACAAGTCTGCCATGGAGGGAAGAAACTTCCAAAAGAAATGTGTTGCTAGATTGTCGCATCATTCATAAGGATACTTGAGGCTTGCACTGCTGCCAAAGGTGCTTTAACCAAGTACTAAGTGAAAGATCTAAATACTTACTGTAATACTGTAAATTGAACACTTCAGTCTTTATTATTTTTTATTAAATATTATGTGTAATGAAGAAAAAATTTAAAACATTTTAAGATGAATGTTTTGATGTGTGAAACATGCCTGCTGTAAAAATGAGCCAACTGCATGTTCAATATCTTTGTACAAATATTTGCTCAGGTCATAAGACACACCGTAGTTATGAATGTTATGTGTTGGGTTGTGGCTTATGCCTTTTTTAAAAAAATTTTTTGGGACTGTGATACAATAGATGTCATTTTCAATACATCCTAATTTTAAAGAAGGTAATAAATGGTAATAGTGAGAAATCATTGAAAATAGAAGGTACACGGTGTAACTAACGTTACACAATGTACGGATTGTTGGTCAAATGCTTTTTTTTTTTAATTATTATTTTTTATACTGTACATATAAACATAGACACTTCTTTGTTTTACTTAGTCTTTTGGGATGCCGTTTTCAATTGATTCTTGTCAAATCCAAAGTACTGTACACACAGCAAACTCTGTGTGCAGGCAAATACATTTGTGACCTGTAACATCAAATTAAGTGTTAAGTCACATTTTGGGAATTTGAGTTTTTCAGATTTCTGGTTCAAAGAATTCCATTTTGATACCAAGTTTATCACTGTACAATGTCCTGTTGCTGAGATATGGCCACCATTTTGAGTTTGTTTACAAGAAGACCTGGGAAAATTGTTAATCTTATCGAATATGGCACAGTAAGAAAGCGGGAACTCTCAGCCTTATTTTGACACAAGGATTTCCCTGCCACCCCTATAAGTTGAAAAAGTGCACTATACGTGCACAGTACTGTATTAAATCTTACATAGTCTGACTGTGTGTTTTGTAGATGGTGCGATTTAGTACTGTGTGATGAAGGATTTTAAAGGCCAGAACCATAAACAGACTTCAGTGAAAGAACCAGTGCCTACCAAAGAGAACATCATCGCTTTCCACATAAGCCTCAAAAAAAGTAGGAAGATTTGGTGCTGAACTGATCATCATGATAGACCTCAGCTACCTGACTGAGGAGGAGCAGGAGGCGATTATGGCAGTGCTAAAGAGGGATGCAGAACTGAAAAAGACAGAACAAGAACGAGTCAAGTAAGTTCCCCCAAATGATATTAAACATACAGTAAGTACTGTAGATCCTTATCCCATATAAAACATAAGGATCTCTCGAGCACAACAAGCCAAAGTGAAAAAATTATGTTTGTCTTGTAATGTAACAAAGCTCCAGCTGATCTCTACTTCTTATCGCTCACAGGACAGCTTCAGGGTGAGTCGACTAATTACATTACCTTCAGCTTTACATGAAAAACATTCAGATGGTGCTAAAATGTCCATATGAGGGAACCTGAAATGGTTCTTCACTTTGTTACTAAGTGTGAACCATATTGAACAGCCAGTACTAAACAGACTTGTAATGGAAGAATATGGACACAAAAGGAGGAATGCAGAAACTGGCCACAACTAGGTGATTTCTTTGCTTTATTCAACCATAGATAAAAGGATTAAGTCTATCCTTGTGGAATAATTGCCCCACCCATTTCACATGACCAGCATAGTTTTCCTGAAATTGAGAATGTTTTGGACTGGCCATGCCCAGATGCACGATTTTTTAAATTAAATTGCTTTTGTTTACTGCTAGAACACACATAATTTTGTGTTATGACCTATGTAGTTAAGTGGAAATCCGTTTTAATTAATTAAATTTAATTATTTTTTAAAAATAGTATTTATATATGGTCCTGCTTTAATTTAAGAAAGTAATTTTTACAATTAAATAAATTCTTAAAGTTGGAAAAATTGTACCTTTGGGGCAAAAAGTTATAAAACTGTGTATTGTTACTTGTGTGACAAACTGTTCTCTGTCTTTATTGAGCAAACATAATTGTCTCGAGACACTGTCAATATTGTTAGTCATATTCTGGAGGTTTAAGAGCAGCCTGGTATTGCTTGTGTTTAGCTTAGTGGAAATTGATGTTGCATTAAAGGCTAATGATTTCTCACTACAAATATTTTTTATTGTTATACACTGACATAGTAGAACTCGTGCTAACTAAGTGGCTAAGTGTAAAATTACTTCCATATAATACATAGCTCCTATTATTATTAATGCACTTTTTGCACCAGCAGGAACATGGCCCTCATTACTAATTACTCAAATAAACCAGTCAGAGAGATAGGAAAAATATTGAGAGTGCCCAAACAACAGTTTTGAACATTCTTAAAAAGAATGAATAAGCTATCAAGCTCAGCAACAGCAAAAGCCTAGAAGACCATGAAAAACAACTAAAAACAAAGGTGGATAATTGCAGATTTCTGTCCACGGTAAAGAAGAACCCCTTAACAACATCTGGCCATGTCAAGAACACACTTGAGGAGGTAGGTCTGTCATTGTGAGCAACCCACTGGTAACACTCAAGAAAGCACTTTACCAGATTCTTTGGACTGATGAAACCAGAATCAACTTGTACCACAATGATGGGAAGAGAAACGTCTGGAGAAAAAAGGAACAGGTCATGACATAATCATGTAATGCTGCCAATGGAACCAGGTCACAGGTGTTTATTGATGACCTGACTGCTGATAAAAGTAACAGGATGAAGTTTCTGCTGAATACTGAGTGATAATTAGATTATATTGTAGATCAATAATGACCCAAAACATAAAGAAAAAGCTACTCAAGGCAAATAAATAAAAAATTATTCACTGGCAAAGACAGTCACTCAACTCAGTAGATCATGATTTTCCCTTATTGAAGACAATACTGTAGGCAGAAAGTCCCACAAACAAGCAACAGGCTTGGCAAAGCATCTGAAGGCAGGAAACTCAACATTTGGTCATGACCATGGCCTTCAGACTTCAGGTTGTTGTTTACTGCAAAGGATTTTCATCCATTTTCTCATGTTTGTAATTATGTTAGTTTCTTCCATAGATTATGACCACCACCAATGTGTGTGTGTATGAAAATGGCTGTAGTTTCTGAATAGTTAATGCAACACTTTCGTCAAACCCTGTGAATCTAAGCTGAAAGTCTTAACTTCGGTCACATTGATTTATTTCAAATTCAATATGGTGAGGTACAGAAGCCAAATACCAAAAAATCTTTTAAAACTTTAGAGTAAAAAGTAAAAAGCTTAACCTTAAAATTAATGGGCCCGAACATATATCAGAAATTTCAGCCAGGTCTCCCAAGCACAATGGAGCAAAGTCAACCTCAGCAGAAAATGCATGTTTGTTGTAATTTGATTTGTTTGGGCCCGGCACCAACCCCCTTTACTCCCGCAAATCCTAGCTGACTCTTTGGTCCAAAATGGCACATCAAGTCTAATGGCTTGAAAATCCATAATATTGTGGCGTGGGCGGGGCGGCGGCTGACGACCATCATGCCTTGCGGGGGTTCTCTATGTGCCCACCGTGTTAGAGTGTGTGTTAAAGTGTGTTTGGGTCGATGGTTTCAGCCGGGTTTGTGTGTATATGTGTGCGTGACCTGTATGTGTGTGCTGTGTGTAATAAAAGGCTCCCTAGCCATTTGCATTGGGGAGACCACATAACCAACTCGTCCTCCAAGATCCTTGCTAGCGTCGACAAACGCTACATTGGTGTCAGAAGTGGGATGGAGGATTTCGAGTTGGAGCGAACGGCGGAGGACCTGCAGAGAACCCAGGAGGGCCGCCGAGTTGCAGCACAACTCCGGAAGAAGGCGCATCTTCCGGACGAAACTAACGCTAGCAAGGCGGCACGACGGAAGCGGAGCGGCGAGATGAGGATCCCGGAACTGGACCTCGGGGCGGAGCCCAACGTTGACGCTGCGCAAGCGCCGGAGCAAGCTACATCTCCGTGCTGGCGATGTGCCTGCCAACGCCTTCCCTCCTACACCGGCGCCGTCGAACCCTACGCGTTTGTCGCACAAGTGGAGCTAGCCGCCGACTTCGCAGGCTGGTCCACGGCGGAAACAGCCGTAAGGGTAGCACTCTCGCTGGAGGGCGACGCGCTCCGGGCGCAGGAAGACCTCCGGCTGGAGCAGAAGGACTGGGCAAAGCTCCGAGAGTCGCTCCACCTCCGGTTCGGCGCGGGTGACCGTAAAGAGGCAGCATGCGAGGAGCTGGCGGTGCG